>VTGB01000061.1:126720-274570 GCA_013403855.1 Calonectria honghensis | reverse complement strand
TTTTTCGCATTCGCGAAAATTTATCATTCGTAGGGCCAGTTTTCATCAGCGCTTGCGTAGCCGTGCCTGAGTGTTCGGGGATACGATGATGTTCAGGACTGGATCGATGTAGAATAATAGAGCCGTCACACTTTGGACATGATTGGAGCTACTCTGGCCTCAACGATGCCCATTACTTAAACAGGGGTTGACGGAAACTAGTATATGCGAGGTGACATCCCTGATCTTCCACAGTCTGTTCTCCCTTTGTCGCACGCGGTTCCATTCTTCATGGCATGAGAGGTGGCACTCGGCAGCTCCGTAGATCTGGGCCGGACACGGAAGAAAAAACTAGAAACTTGGCACAATTGATTTGCATGAAAATGGTTCAGGGGATGTTATTCCTGACACAATGCAATTGATCTGGGGGATGTATTCAAAAGAGAAGCGATCGACTATGGAACAGACAAAGTTGACCTGTTGGTAACGAGGAGAGCGGGTTGGACTTGAGCAGTGCGCAGGGGTCATTTAACGAGTATAACGGTTTGTTCAAACGGTCGAGGGCAGGCGGACGGTGCGTGTCTTCGCTGGGGTCACTGGGTACAAGTGGCATGTCTCCATAGCTGTTAGTGTTCCTGAGCGTCGGGCATGCTCCCTGTCTCCCTGAAACGCGGCGTGGTCCTGGTCAATTGTGCGAGGAGGGAACTAGGGGTTTATTAGTGTGCTATGTTTTTCTTCTTCCCTTGCCGCCACTAACAGGAACTTGCAAACCATCCCTCACAGGGCAATTGACTGACCAGTATAGCCTCTGTGCGACAATATTGGATCTCGGTGCTGACGGACCCTGAGCTGAACGAAGCATGCTGACGCTCTCATCCGTATGGCTGGGATGGCGTAGATGCTCGTTTTGGTAATTAAACGAGACATGGACAGTGTGCAGAGATGCGCACAGTCTAGGCCCAAAGTGGCGCCCCCTTACCCAAGGCTAAGCCTATGGGAAAGCTGTCGCGTTTGTCTCTTCTTCAGTGATGACGGCACCAGGTCTCACTTTTTTTTCAGCCCCGGGAGGCTACAGGCCTCCGATTTTAGAAAACAAGGACACCAGACGTAAGCGGTGCTAGGATGAGGAATAGGGAATCGTTGCAAAGTTCCAGGTTCACAGTTGCACATCGATTGTAGCAGATGGCGTGAAGCAGAATGTTGTCGCACATGCAATGTGATATGACTCGCATCTTGATGCAGACTACTTGCTTGTCTGAGAATGCATTTGTCCATGTATCGCACCTCTTCGCCCGTTTAATAATGGATCAGGGACTCTTTCGCTTTGTCTTTGTTGCTCCAGTGCTATTGACATCCCTCTGCCCCCATATTTCACTTCCCTTTGTTCCTCCAGTTTCATCCCAACTCCATCTCATTCTTGTGTCGCTTGTCATGCGCAGGGACCTGAACTGTCTCTGTTTTACACAAGCCGCAAATTACCTAAATTAATTAATCGTGCTGGCCGCCCATCTCGTAACCAAAGAGGAAGTAACGACGATACAAAAAAATTGGGAACCTTCCATGAAAAATAAGATCGTCCACCGCCCTCACGCCCTCGATGGTGGTCCGTCCCCGTCATCCCCTCTTCCAACATCACCTTGATCCACATGTCATAGCCCAGCCACCTGGATCACCTCGCAAAGTTCGGACGAGACGAACCTGGATCAAGCCCAAGAAGTACGCCGACTAGAGTTAATTGCCGGCGTCCCCTTCCTCTTCGTATTGGCTCCGCAGTAACTCACACCCGCCATCATCCGCCAGCCAACCTCATCCCGTCATTCTCTCTCCACGATCCACTGGCCGCCCAATCAACCCCGTTCGGTCTCACGCCGCCCCCTTCGACCCGTCGGTTCAGCCTTGTCCGTCCCAAGCCAGTCAGCGAGCGTAGCGCCTTGATCCCGGCACACAGTGTTTGCCCCTGCGTCTAACGCAGCAACAACCCCCAAATCTGTTCCTCCGTACCACAGGGAGACACGCAGCAGCAATTGCTCTGAACCTCCTCCACCTCGCAGCATCCTCCTCCTCCTTCTCCTCCCCCCAAACCAAACGACCTCGACGACTGTCCACGAAAACCAACGCAGACTACGAATACGACTATTGTATTATTATTCCCGCAGCCTGGCACCAATATATCCGACTACGCGGGCGTCATCAGATAACTCGGCTGCGCACACCGTTTCCCCACCAGACCAACAAAATCATCACCAACAACTACAATATACAACATCCACTGACGGGGCTGGAGTGAGAGAAGGCAGGCCATCATGCCGGGGTTCGCAGATTCCTTCTGGTCTAGCGACTATGCAGCAGGACTAGGCGTCCTGTTCGGCAAGCTTCAGCAGGGTGTGGTTGAGAACCGACAGGTCCTCACCATTGCCCGCATGCGCGCTGAAGCTGAAGAGTCCTACAGTCAACGCTTGACCGACATCACCCCCTCTGCCGATAAACTGACAGGCGGTTTCACTCGGGATGATGGTGCCACCGTCCGCAAGGTATGTAACCCCATTTTGTTTGATTATGCGGCCCGTATCATCTCTATGCTTGCGACGATTGCGCCCTAGTGCGGCCTCTGCTTACGCCCACCGAATTAATTAGGCATTTGACGGCATGCGCAACGAGATGCAAGACGCTGCCCGAAACCATCACCGCATCGCACAAAGTATCCGCGACCTCGTTGTAAACCCATTTTCTCGCTGGTGCGACGCACACGAGGCCCGCATCCAGGACTCTCAGGACGATCTTCAGGCGCGCATCAAGGCACATGATCGTCAGGCCGAGGCTGTCAAGAAGCTGCGTTCCCTTTACTTCAACAAGTGCCGCCTGGTCGAGGATATTGAAGAAGAGAACAAACTTGCTTTCCAAGATCCTGAGTCCAGCCCAAAGCAGAACCAGCAGATCCCCGAGATCAAGGTTGAGCCTCAAGAGGAGGAAAAGGAGGAGGAGCTCTTTGAGATTGGAGATGACGTGTACCAACCCGAGCAAATGAAGAAGATTCTCTCTCACATGCTCTCCACCATCAAAATGGGAGAAACCAAAGTCCCTATTCTTGGTACATACCTCAACACCTCGGCCGGCGCTGACATCGTCGAATATCTCCAGCGTAGCATGGGCACTACCAGTGTGAGCTACGCTGAGCGAATTGGTCAGGATCTTGTCTCAAGTGGTTTCCTCCGCCTGGTCGGCAACGTCGGTAACAACTTTGCCAACTCTTCCAAGCTACACTACCAATGGCGACCCAAGGCTTTCGAACTCGCTGGCGTCCCCGAGAAGAAGAACCTCAACCGCACCTTCTCCATGCCGGCGTCTGGATCTGAGGCAGGTGACTCGCCCGTCGTTGGTGCCGTCAGTGAATACTTTTCCAGCTGGAACGTCCTCAACAACTCCAACCCCAACGAGACTCCCAGCCAACGCATGCAGCGAGAGGCCCGCGAGGCTGACGAAAAGTACAAGGCAGGCGTCCGAAGGCTTGACGAGCTTCGTTGTGAGCTTGAGGAGTCCATCTTCCTTCATCTTCAGTTCCTTGAACGTTGCGAACTTGACCGTCTCAAGGCTGTCAAGACTGTGATTCTGGACTTTTCAGGCACCATCGGCAATGTCATTCCCAGCCTGCAGTCCACTGTCGATAAGATGATGCTATTCCAGGAGACTATCCAGCCCGAGGGTGATCTGCGCTACCTTCTGGAGAACTATCGCACAGGAAGCTTCGTGCCCAAAGTGGTCGTGTACGAAAACTATTACAACAAAGTTGATGAGCACACCTTTGGTATAGATCTCGAGGCCCGCGCGCGAGCTGACAAGAAGCGCGTCCCTATTATTATTACAACTATTCTTACTTACTTGGACCACCATTACCCCGACCTTGAAGGTGATGAGGCTAGGAGAGGTGTTTGGTTGGTCGATGTGCCTCTTCCTCAAACACACAAGCTCCGCGCCAAGGTCAACAATGGCAAACTTATTGCTCCCGATGTATTTGACGAATTTGATATCCCTACGGTAGCCAGTCTGTTGAAAATTTACCTCCTGGAACTTCCTGGTGCGTGTTGTCCCGACACTATCATTTATTATAATAACCACTGACAATTTCTCCTTCAGACTCGCTGGTCTCATCACATGTTTATGAAATTATCCGCACCGTCTACTCATCTACGGCCGATTCCACCGAGGCGTCGCGGGTTGCTGTGCTGCAGCAGACGCTTTCACAACTGCGACTCACTAATATTGCGACACTTGACGCTTGCATGAACCACTTCACCCGTCTCATAGACCTCACATCGGCTGACGAAGCATACGTCTCGTCTCTTGCGACAGCACTTGCGCCCTGTATCCTGCGACCGCGATCAGAGACGTCACTGACCATGGAGGAGAAGCACTCGTACAGATTGGTACGCGACCTCTTCGCGCACAAGGATGCCATCTTCACCGCACTGAAGCGCATGTCATCACTCAACCACTCTTCCTCCGTGGGTAACAACAACCGACCCCGCGCCATCAGCACGAACGAGAGCAACCGCAAGGCTCTCATGGAGGAACGGAATAGAGCTCTACTCGAGAAGGCCAACGCAAACCGCGGTCGTGATAAGAGCCCCGCGCCCAGCCCTCGTGGCCATCGACGAGACCGCAGCACCGGCGGACCTGAGACCCGATTCCCCATTCAGACCAGTCCTACATCAGCAAACGACCGCCACCGAAGCAGCCTTGGCGGTCTTGGCGGCCTGAACAAGCGAAACAGTCTAGAGGTGCCCGGCGTCGAGGGCGAGCCCGTAAACGGTGTTACCGACGCCGCGAAGCCAGATGGTGAGACGACTTCCGAGAAACGCGATAGCGGCGGACGAACTCGATTTGTTGGCGGCAAGCGAGTTTCTCCCGAAACACCTGACCGGGGGGTCCAGCTCGAGGACAAGGCCATAGAAGAGTAATGCAATGAAAAAGACGGAATAATTTCGAGAGATGATTTTCAACATCGTCAGTTCAACCCTTTTGCAAGGCGTTTCTGTAGCCTGGTCAAAGGAATGGAAAGGGAATTAGGGTCAAACCAAAGGATGATAAGGGAAGGGGGATTCTCGAATGAAAATATCCCCCCCTTCTCCCCTTTCGCTATGGGCAATCTATCAATCATGTGTACGTGTTAATGGAGCATGAAGCTAAAAGAAACCACTGGTGTACTTTTTTGCTGGTTTTTTTTGTACTTATGCTGTATCACGAGATGGCGGCGATTCCAAACTGGATTTTTTTGAGCTTGTTTTTTTTTCTCTCTTCATTTTCTCTTCATCGGATTTGTCTCCCATTTTTTTGTGCTTTACCCAAAGTTATTGATTCCCTGGTAGTTAGGGTTCACTTCTTTTCCCCTTATAGCCCCTGCCGCATGAAATTTACTGGATGGCAGAGAAATAGATGGGAGTGGGCGGGATGGACGGCATGGTGCAGGTGTATGTGTTGAGAAACGAATCAAATATGACATGACAAGATATCATGCTTTTGCTACAGTACGATTGAGCAACCATAAACGGAAACTTGTGAATAGAAGGAATCGATGCCAATGCGTTCTATATATTTTCTCGACGCTTCCCACTCTTGGGCATAGTCATATCAGATATGCTAGCTTCCGCCATCGACCCCCCCTGGTGAACACCACATTGTCGCTTTATCGATTTTCTAAATCATCATCCGAGTTTCTGGCTAAATATCTTGAATCTCGGCAACCCGCTTCTTCTTCTTTTTCTTCTTGGGCACGATTGCTTCTGATGCTCCCTCCACAGGCTGCGAATCGGCACCACCAGGTGCACTGCTGCCGTCAGCCTCGTCAGTTGTCTTCTTCTTAATCCTCTTCGGCTTCACCTCGACACCTTCACCAACAGTGGTATCGTCAGGTGCCTTAGCCTTTTTCGTCTTTTTGACCTTCTTCTTTTTCACCACTGTACCCTCCACATCAACACCCTGAGCAACCTGGATGCGCTCATTGGCACGCTGCATCTCGAGGCGGAGGCGTTCTACTTCTTTTACTGCTTGTTGCATCTCAGCATCCTCTCGTTGTTGGCGTTCATAATCGAAGCCACCAGCTGGTTGTCCTTCGAGACTAAACGAACCAATGCTGCTTGAGTCAACTTGTAGGAGTGACTGCTTGAGCTTCCGCGACTTGGACTTGGTGAAACTATCCGAGTTGTTCTCCGAATCGTACGTGCGTCCACCAGCATCACTTCCCTCAAGCGTCTCGTCTGCAGCAATCACCACCCTTTGTCGAGGCGAGGGTCGCGGACGGTACTGCTGTTGAGGTGCAGAGGTGCTTACCTTGTCAAGATCCAGCTGCATTATTGGTATAGAGTCAATATCAAGATCGGGCCCATTGCTGTTATGAAGAATGTTGTGAATAGGGGTGGAGGTTTGGGGAGTATCATCGCTTGGAATGTAGAATGGGTCGTCCTTGTTTCGTTCCAACCGCTCTGCCTTTCTTCTAGCTACAATATCGGCATCCAGGTAACTCTCTTCGCTAGCTTGCTGGTAGGAACCTAGATGATCATCGACAGGATCGGCGAGTTTGGCGATGGCTGGACCAGAAGATTCGATACTCGTTGGCGGTGGCCGTTGGTGGTAGTACACCTCAAATTCGTCAGAGTCATCGGT
Organism: Calonectria honghensis; assembly: GCA_013403855.1. Taxonomy (NCBI): domain Eukaryota; kingdom Fungi; phylum Ascomycota; class Sordariomycetes; order Hypocreales; family Nectriaceae; genus Calonectria; species Calonectria honghensis. Next base: position 267,934 of record VTGB01000061.1, on the reverse strand, counting down.
TGCAAGGGTAACCGAGTCTGCTTCTGTCAGCAGTCGAGTCAGGTTGTGATGAATCGGTTCGTCTAGATCCAGGCCATCGGGCATTGGGACATTGCGTTGTGCTCCTTTAGCCACTGAATTCAACTCCCAACCGTTGAATAATGAGGGTATAGCCTGAGTCATGAGGAGCGGGGGGTCTTGGTCAATCTCATCATTCGAGGCAGGTTGGCCAGATGCTGCCTCGGATGTGAGCTTGAGCAGCTCAGTGAATTCGACGGCACGCTCTTGCACTTCGAGGCTTGGGTTCAGCTGAAAAGGCTCAAAGACATGGATGATACGAGCCATGAGTAATGTCACCTTAGACTTTCTCTCTGCTATCCATGGTTCATTTTCATCGCCTACTATTGTCGCAAAGATTTTGGTGACTGCCTGAAGGGTCGTCGTAATCACCTCAGGGGTTGATGTTCGAGGAATAAGCTGGAGTAGTCCATTGAGGCCATCTTCAGGTATGGCAAGCTGGTTGGCATACTCGCCCATGATCCATGCCACCGCCTTCAATGCCCCAGACGTGATAGAATATCCAGGTGGCGTATCAGTGGCAAGTTGGTTCAAAATAATCTCAGCAGCTCTAACGGCGGTTGACCTCATAGCTCGAACCTTGACGGCAACACTCCGCAGCTCGTCACCAATTTTAATTGATACGTCAGGGCGTGACCTCGGTGACCCAGAGTCAGTCTCTTCCCTGCGCAAAACGGGCGCCATCCGCACAAGCTGTGTCAGGACGTCGATGTACCAGTCGAAGTCCAGAACACTGGAATAATTGTCCTTTGCGCACATTGACAATATCCTTCCAATGACGTCAATCCGGTACTCATCTGGAAGTGGTGCCTGGTTCGAGGCATTGGCCACACCATTTTCCGTTGATCCATCGTCATCGGAATCGCCAACTTCATCCGGGGGAGTTCCGGGTTGTCGCTCACGAACTGGCATCGACGTTTTGAGCTGCTTCATTAGGCGGCTCACAATGGAGATAAGATTGTCGCCCGTCACCATGCCTTGCACGAGATCCAGTGCTTGTATTCGGATAGTAATATCAGGGCTGTCAATGCACTCCAAGATGACATCTTCCTGCTGTGATACAAGGTAGGGATGCGTGACAACGATCTTGTTAAAGGCCAGCAGCGCAACATATTTGACTATCTCATGTCAGCCTGTTTTCGCACGGTTTTGGTATCTTTTCGACTTACGGTTTGGGTCACCGTCGATCATGACCATTCCTCGTAGCTTATTGACACACAGCGTTGCAATCTCGTCGGTTCCTGAAACATCATCACCACTTCCCAAGATCCCGCCCTGGATAATGCCATTGATGCATTCATACAACAAAGACATAGCCGGGGTTGTTCGAATTATGTTGGTCAGAGGTGGCAACAGTTTCCTTACCAGACGAGGCTCCAGGGGTGTCAAGGTTGCAAACTGTTGTCCAATTAGCCCTTGCCCAGCGCAAACTCGTCGAGAAATTACACACAAGCTTAATAAGTTTAATGGCCATCCAGTTATTACCACCATCCACCAATAGCTCAAACAACCGAGGGGCGAGTGGTAGAAAATCATTGGGTCTGCGCCAACCGAGTTCGCAAACCACATTGACAATAGCAGATGTCACACTTGGGTCCTCATCCGGGTCCATCAATCTCTCCTTGATCTTCGGCCATGCGGCGCGAAGCGCCTCAGGGTATACGAGGGCCAATCGATACAATGTCACGAGCGTCTTTTTTCGAATATTCGAGTGGCTATGGCTCAGCCGTGGTAACAAATCGGCTAGCGTTGAAAGAGCGAGGGAGGGCGTAATGACGTGCGGTAGGGTCGCGATAGGGAGAGAAATGACGGTCGGCGTGGTCGACCCGAGGTCCTGGTCACGAAAATATCAGCTAGAGGTAGGCTATGGGGAAGCACCAACCCTACCTTCTTGAGCAGGTTGGTAGCCAGCATCAGGACTTCGGTATCGGGTCGGAAGCTCTGCACAGCTCCCAGGTATCCCACTCGTTTATGGTGGTACTTGGGCGAGGACATAACCTCAAGCACATGAAAGGCAGCCCAAGACATGTCATGGCCAACCATCTCCAGGTAAATGAGCTTGAGCAGCGCCGTCGCTTTCAAATCTGATGTCGCAGCACGTTAGCAACATGATAATAGGTGTTTTAGAAGGCATGCGAAGGATCTGCCAGTGCTTGGGAAGAAAATCCATGGGCGAAAATGCAGCTTCGTCAACAGTATCAATTCGGAGGGTGAGTAACGAACCCATGTCTGAACCCCGAATCTCGGCGCGGCACTCCTTCAAGCTCTTCTGGATGTATTCCTTTTCATTTCCCTTGTGGTTTCGGAGACCTCTGATGAGATCATACAGTGATTTTTCGAACCTGCACAACGTCAGTGCCGGGCTACATTTAAGGCCATCCCGAAGCTCCCTACATGATGTAGGCGGAAGCCCCACGTGGGGCGGACCGCTTCGAAGTCTTCGAGTTATTGTATCGGGGTTCGAGGTTTCAGGGGCAGATTCGTCAGGGTCTCTCGGGGAGTGCGTCGCGACGAAATAGTCGGTAAATTCTATATGCCTAGCAATAGGATGAACGTCGGTGAGGCTGCGGGTTTCGGAGGCTGTGATAGAAGCTGGTGCGTGGTGGTTGGGACCTTACAGGTAGCCCATAGAACAGTTGAGGCAATGACGGAATCACCGCCCTCTCATCGGCGGCCAAGACGGCCCGAGCACACGACAGTGGGGGTGATCAGGAGCTAACTCCGTTGACACAGGCTTGGAGCAGACCCGATTAAGGAACTAGATCACTATCAACTTGGGTGAAGTCCGCTAATTTGCAGATAATTACAGCGCATTCCACACTAACTCTACCGTATCTATTTTGCTCGGGCTGGTCAATCCGACCAAGACCACAGACATGATGACTGATTTTGCGACTTCTTGCGCCTCAACACTGGGAGCGCTATCTTCTGGACTCCTCCCAAGCCTCTCAAACAGCGCGCGACTAGCCTCCGAAACCGCTATCTAAGTGTTACTTTACCCTCCATTATAATCACATTCATTTTAGCCCTCCCTAGCCCCCAATGGCCCTCCGCACCCCCCCCACCTCGCATAGGGCCTTCGTTGCGCCGTCTCGAACAATCGCCGCAAAACTACTATCCCCACGTCGACCATTCTTCACTCTTCCTGGCTCATCCCCGGCGACCCAAAAGCTCACCGCAACTCGTACCCTCCCATACCATTCTGCGCCGCTCTACGATCTCATCGCCGATGTCGACTCGTACGTGCAGTTCGTTCCGTATTGCTCCCGCTCTCGCGTCACCCGCTGGTCGGAACTGGACAACACCGGCCGTCGATGGCCCACACTCGCCGATCTACATGTTGGTTGGGGCGGTTTCGACGAGGTCTTCACAAGCCGTTTGCGGTGTGTTCCTGGGGTCTCTGTCGAAGCCATCAGTGGCTCAACGCAGCCCGGAGATGATGGGCCAGATGCCTCAGCCGTCTTCCGAAGTCTGGTAACACGATGGACAGTAAAGGAGCTCTCAGGATCGCCATCACCCTCAACTTTTGTCCACTTAGCCATCAACTTCCAATTTACGAACCCGCTCTATGCCACCGTCAGCGCCGCCGTATCCGACAAAGTTGCCAGCTTAATGATTGAGGCTTTTGAAAAGCAAGCTCGCATGAAACTCGGGCCACAAAGGCTATAAAGGACATCAATACCTCCCGGTACCCAACAACATATCATCAGTGTCCTTGTAAATTATATTCACGACTAATGACAAGTTGCCCCATGGCAGAACGCTTTGCCACATTAGACTAAGACAGGGACTTCTAGAGCCAGGGTCCTACAATTTTTTTCTCAATTCAAAATCATTCTACATAACATAACATATTGTCTAGAGCGACCCCATCTAGTATCCAAATTTGCTAATCCATCATCCATCATTCGTTCAAACCAAAAACGTCGTCTGTGCGCCAATCCCCAGACTTGAGAACCTGAGGGCGCTTTGGATCGTACGCCATTCCCCCCCCAAATATCATTTAGCCGTGTCATCATACTCCGATCCAAATGCATAGGATATTTCGCGACTCCTCAAATGTGTGGTGCTAGAGTAAATGACGAGGGAAATTCCATGTGCCTCTGAAATCCAAAGAATCACAAAAAGCCCACCTCGACAAGGGAGTGGGGTCTCGTAAGAGAGGAAAGAAAGTGGCGAATCTTGGTTCGCCCAGGTATCTGGTTAAAGAAAAGAAAATGAGTTGCGTAAAAATTTCAAATTTCACAATATCGTTTCACAGTGACGAGACCGCAAGCGTTTATTTCCTGTGTGACCTGTTCTCCTGTCAGCTTCTGTGTTTAATGAATGAAACGCGAGACACATTACTCACTTCTTCTTGGGAGGTTTGCCCGCAAAGAATGCACCCCAGCTGCTCGCTTCGGGGGCGGCGGTCTTCTTCTTGGAGGATGACTTCTTGGGTGCAACGTTTATGATATTGGGATGTGCCCCACCGGCCCCCGGAGGAGGTCGGGGACCGGGACCATGCCAGCCCGGGGGTGGGGGAATGCCGCCGGGAGGCATGCCGGGTCGGCGAATACTACCCATGGGAGGCATACCACCGGGGATAATGGGAGGTCGGCCGACAGGGACTGGGCCACCGTGGCGTGGCATCTTGGGTCCGACAGGAGGGAGCTTGTCCATCGGCCACATAGTCATGGTGATGGCCCAATCTGGCTGCACCACCTTCTCCCAAACCGAGGGAAGGATAATCTCACCGTCAGGTCCAATGAGATCATAGTGGCCCTCTTGGACATGAGGTCCGAGCACGTCAACCTGAAGGAAAGCTTGCTTGATAAGCTCCTCCATACCCTGTGTCAAGAAAAGTCAGTTACAATGAGCGCCTAATAACCATAAGGGTATCATGGTTGTCACCACATACCGTCCATGTCGCACACAAGTGGAATGGGAAGCTAAACTTTCGACCGACAGCATCCTTGAACCGAATAGGCGCCTGCTCGGCTGCCTTCGCAGCATCGGCGAGCTTAGCCCTAGTCTCCTCCTCGATTTTCTGCTTAAGCTCCTCTGCTTCAGCCTTTGCCTTAGCGGCAGCTTCGGCGGCAGCGGCAGCAGCAGCCCTATCAGCCTCAAGTTTGGCAGCAGCTTCGGCCTCGGCCTTGGCCTTAGCTTCAGCTTCCAACTTCTTGACGCGCTCTGCCTCCTCAGCTGCAGCTGCAGCGGCAGCCTCCCTGGCTGCTTGCTGTGCTCTGAAGAGGCGCTCGGCTTCATCTGCAGCCTTCTGAGCTGCGGCAGCTTTGGCCTCAGCCTCAGCTTTCATGTCCTGCTCAAGTTTGATTCGAGCCATTTCGGCAGCACGAGCTCGCTCTTCGGCTTCCTTCTGCCTCTTCTCCTCAGCAGCCTTGAGCTCAGCCTCGAACTTCCTTCTAGCCTCAATCTCCGCCCGAGCTCGTTCTTCGGCCTCCCGCTTGCCACGTTCTTCAGCGGCCCTCATCTCGGCCTCGAATTTGGCCTTGGCCTCAGCCTCAGCCCTAGCCTTGGCCTCAGCCTCTCGTTTTCTAGCCTCCTCGGCAGCCCTCATTTCAGCCTCGAACTTGGCTTTAGCCTCAGCCTCGGCCAAAGCCTTGGCTTCGGCATCTCGCTTCCTTGCCTCGTCAGCAGCCTTCATCTCAGCTTCGAACCTAGCCTTAGCATCGGCTTCGGCTTTGATGCGAGCCTCTGCTTCTCTCTTTCTCATCTCCTCAGCAGCTTTGAGTTCAGCTTCAAATCGAAGCCGCGCCTTTTCCTCCGCCTCTCTCATGGCTTCAGCATGCTTCCTTGCACGTTCTTCTTCAGCCTTTCGTTCAGCCTCGATTCGCTGTCGAGCAGCATTCTCGGCCTCGATACGAGCCTTTTCAATCTCCTTCTTGGCTTCTTCTTGGGCGATGCGCATTGCTTCCATTCTCTGGTGGAACGCTTCTTCAGCATCCTTCCGGATTTGGGCTTCGAGCTCCCTCTGCCTCTCAGCGGCCTTAACCTTCTCCTCAGCAGCCTTGAACGCTTTGATTTCGGCCTCAAGTCGAATCTTCTCGGGATCTTCTTTTGGGGCCACAACGACCTCTTTGCTGGTAGTAGCGGGATGTTCAGTGGAAGGAGGGCGGGGGGGAGGAAGTTGTTGGTACGGCTGCAGATGTTGAGGTACCCCGTATCCAGGTCCGGCGCCATAGTAACCACCAGGGCCGTATTGGTACGGCATCATGTCGTGCATGCCTCTGCCTCCTTCGCCCCCTGGGAAGTATCCGGGGCCGGCTTGGCCGGCTTGGCCAGGTTGTCCAGGTTGGCCAGGCTGACCTGGGCCACCATAAGGATTGGGCGGGTTGGGGTAATTGCCGAAGGGGACCATCTGGGCACTCGGATGGCCGTTCGGGTGGCCGTTCGGGTGGCCGTTCGGGTGACTGTTCGGGTGACCGCCCGGATAGCCTCCCATATAAGGAGCTACATGAGCGCCGCCGCCTGGGTGATAAGCTTGACCTTGCCGACGGCCATAGTACCTGGCGTTCTGGGCGCTCTGGGGATAAGCCTGGCCATAGGGAGCCGGGGCGTACTCGTCAGGAGACTCCGGACTTGCCGCAGCCAGCGGCTGCCGGCCGCTATGTCCCGGTCGGTGATACACTGTTCGTTCTGGACGATGGTCCCGGGGCGGGTGGTGGTGCTGTCGCGCTGGCTGGATGACGTTGTGAGTGCGGGGGTTATAACGCTGGTCGGAGTGAGTGGATGCTGAGTCGGAGGGTTCAAGCTCGTCTTCGTCGTCGTATTCGTCGTCGTACAGGTCTTCTTCCGCCGAAGAGTAGTCCAAGTCGTGAGATGAGTCTTCTTCACTATTGTATGAAGTGGAGTGGGTTGTGGAGTCGTGATTGATGGTAATGGTGGTATTATTACCTCCACGCGTTGTCGGTCCTCGCGTAGTGAGTCTAGTGATTTCAGCGCAAGGTAATGACACAAAAATGCGATTAAATTGACGGTGGTGGAAGAATATGAAAGCAAGAGGGGGGTGTGTGGAAGGGTGAAGGAGGAAGGAGGGGGGATACTTACGGCATAGCAATGGCTGGCTGATAAATGCCCTACCCACGACGATCTGCGAGAGAAAGCCGGAGCAAAGGCGCTGTTATCTGGGGAGACAACGAAGGCTTGGGGGTAGGGAGGGGTTAAGGGCAAGGCCCAACGGCGCCGAGGATTGCGTGAGTTGGTTTGGGGGCTGTGACAGACAAGCTATTGCGGCAGTGAGAGATCAAACAAACAGGCGGACCAGTGCGAGGGTCGTGGTGAGGAATTGGACTTGCGCAACAGACGTGAGGGGTCGGCTTGGGCAAATGCGCCACGAGAGCAGGAGGGGCGTGACAAGAAGAGAGAGAAAAAGCAGTGAGACGGGGGAAGGCGAAACGAAGCGTGGGTGCTTCCTGTTTCTAGGATGCAGTGCGGTGTCGGCAAATCAAGGACAGGCCTGCACAGATGCTTGATCGAGGAGGGTAAGGCTTGCGTCAAAGGTCAGGCGCAACGAGGTGGGCTGGGTGGATATGTTGGCGGCGGCTGCAAGGGTAGAGGAGGGATGGGTGCTTTTTTTTTTTTTCGGGAGGGAGGGAGGGCGGCAGAACTCAGAGGGACGATCGGCGGTGAGGGGCCCAGATCGTACTTATGGGTCACTGGCCGGGCAGCGAGTGCCAAAGATGCCCACAGCTGAAACAGCAGGACAATCAGATGGGAGACGCTCGGGTCGAGGCGACGGGCTCGTGTGAGTGAGAAGCAAAGCCTGGTCAAAAGGTGAGTTGGTGACTGATTCAATGTGTATGTAATGTATGCTGAATGCGTGTGTGTGAACGTGCGTTGTAACCAAAGCAGGCCATCAATCAATGGCTGGCAGGGAGCGGACAATCTGACGACCGAGCCAACGGAACGACAATGGGAAGGCAGCAATTAGGAAGCACGACGGCCTGTCAGCAATTTTGGGCAGGAGTGGCAAAGTTGTGAAGGGATTGGTCGCTGGGTTCGACAACAGCAGCCCCTCATCGAGCGGGCCTAATCGGTCACAGCACCCGTCTCATCAGAGTGTGAGAGGGCGGCGGAGGGCGGCTTGCGGCGACCCAGGTTGCAAACCAAACCAGGTGTCAATGCGAGTATCCCCGCCATTCGACTGCAGGGCTCCCAGACATGGCCCCAAAAGGGCCTTGGACTCTCCCCAGAGCCAATGTAGTCTGTCCTAAGTGTTCTGCACCACATCGTATGTCCCATCCTGGCTCAATCCTTCCATCCACCCATCCACATCCACCCGACTGGTTCCATTGACTCTGTCAATGAGGGATGGAGTCGGACAGGGCAAGGCAGACTGATGACTTCGTGCCAGTACACCGCACACGCACCGTTCTCAGCCGCCCAGGCCTAGGGACACCCTGGCTCTTCCGCCTTGGGCCGTCAATAGGCCCTGTTCGATGGCGCTCCTTGGGCTGGCACTGGCGTAGCGGCTGGGCCCAACAATGACTGGTCCGCCGGGGGCATTGGGCGCTCCTGGCTTATCCTCGGCGGTCACAGTCCTGGCCTAAGCTTTTCGCGTGCACCATGACTGGTATGTAGCCGGGGTGGGAGCCCCAAGGCTTAGGGCCACAGTGTGTGGACGATGCCGATGCCCAAAAGTAGTGGGGCTCAGCGACGGGAGCCTAATGGAAGAACCCAGAAACGGGGCATGGCCAAAAGAACCGGGAACAGGTTTCCTGTGATGTGCGGAAGGGTGGATGAAGGGATGGATCGGGAGGGGATTGAAACGGGCCATGCCATCAACATTGGCAGAGAGCAGCAGCGATGGCATCGTCAATTCATGCAAATCGACCACGGCTTAAATTGCTTTGTTTTGCTTGGTTACGGCAAGTGGTGATCACATGGTCCACCATTGCAACGGCACTCGGGGGACGACGAAGAAGGCAATTGAGGGGAAACACGCAAAAAGAGAAAAAAGAACATACCTGTTGCTTTACTAAGGTAGGCAGCTTTCTTGTACAAGCTTCCGGCTATTGAGGGTGATCACAAGGCCGGGCGATGGCTTGACTGTTGTGTGGTTGCTATTATTTGTCCAAGCACCGCGGCACGTCGCTTTGAACAATCGTAGCTCGGTTTCTAGCGGCGATATGGTGTGGTGGTGCAAGGTAGCCGTGTGGGGGCAGTGTTGTTGGGGTGTCGCCCAAGATCAGAGGAGCGATCACAGGCTTCAGTTTGAAGAGCACGGGGGCAGAGACAGCGATGGAAAGCGAAATAGATACCGCTTCCTGTATCGTCCGTATGTTGACTATTGATACAAGGCTGGGGAAGGCCAAAAGGAAAGGTTCGAAGACGGGTCCGGTGAGGAGAATGGGGGAGAAGAAGAAAAAATAAAGCAGAGAATGAAGCAGGAGAAAAAATAAAGGCCAGAAGAACCCTAACCGTCAATCGCGGCAGTGCCAGGTCCCGTCTGCAAATCACTGGCCGCAGATGCTGTCGCAGGTGTTGCTGCTTCTGTTGCCACGCTGCCCCGCTGGGCTGCGTACAGTTCGTGGTTTGTTGACTCACTCTCTCACAGCCGTGCGGACAGGGAGAGAAAGACATATTTTACACAAATCACAGCGAGTGCATACTTTCATACCAAATATATCTTTTTTCCCGTAACTTCAACGTCAGAAACAGACTTCAAGGGGCATGGGGCAAGAAGACGGAATCTGAGAGATGGGGAGTGCTAAGAGCGGGATTCGGTAGGCAATGAAGGGTCTAACAAAGGCGGTGGGCTCTCTGTGACATGACTGAACACCCAATTCCCAGGCAGACAATCAATCATATCCATTGACATGCACTGGAAACGCGAGACAACAATGAACTTGCATACCTAGGCAGGCAACGACGGAATTCACGGTCTTTGCCAGCACAGAAACACGTTGAATTGGCCGTTGGTGTCGGGTGCATCTTGTCCGCCCAGCGAGCCAATCAAGACATCGTATATCCCGTATCTTGTTTCAACCTGAGCGAAGCTCACCGCACTGGTGTCTTTTAGCTGCTAGGCAAATACCAACCATCTGCATCGCGATTCGTGGTTGTGCCAGCGGCCCCTTTTTTCTCATTTCGGTCTGCATTCAGAAAGCATGACTGTCGAATTTATAGAGGATTTGTTTGATTTCGGCGCACTCCGGGGGTCTACCCGACTGTCGGTGATTCATTTATGTATGTATCACCGTCATCCAAATGCGCAAGTCGCATAAACTGGAACGGACCGAGGGCGGGTAGATTTTGAGGAGGATTGGTTCCCAAGGCAGTGTCTTGTCGTCTCGGTGTGGGAGGAAAAGGCCTGGGTCGTTTCGGTGTATGTATGTATATGACATCGTCGATTCGTTCACCATCATGATCACGATCAGCTCCGAAAGGATTTCGGCAGAGTGCAAGCACGCGCAAAAAGAGGCAATCACTTTTTGCTACTTTCTTTCCTAGCATAACTCGGCAAACCACATCACTTATATCCGCCCGCTCCTCGACATCGATGCTCTAGTCAACCCCCGACGCCCACAGGCCGTGTTGTTTTCTCGCACCATCACGCTGCATCAACTGCCACCATACCAGCGCTGGTTGGCAGACTCGCGATGTGGACGTATGCGGCCGCGACGCTCGAGGCCACGTCTTGACGCCTGATCTTCCACACCCGTTCAGCCTTCAGGTTTGGAGACCCATAGCTATACCATTTGGGGAGAGCCGGCCGGTGGCCAACTCAGCATTGAACACAGATGCGAGCCCATGGCAGGTGGGGTCGCAACATGGGCTCCCCTGGACCTACTTAGTTTCATTGCTGACCTGCCGTGCAGACTTACACGAGGTGGCATATCCACAGATGCACAAGTTTGGGTGCCTTCTGGGTGCCTTATGCTTAGCCCATGTAATAAGAAGTCGGCTTCGCCCTCTATGGCAGCCTCCCAAAACCACCCTCTTGTTTACCCGCCCGTTTCTTGACGAATGATGATGCGCAGCACCGTGGACAATCAGTTGTGTCAGCCAGGCCTTATGCCGCCGGGGCACAACCCCCGGAGGCACTTACATACCTTTTTGGTATACTCGTTTCCGTTCGGGGGCTCGTGCTCCAGAACCAGCTTTTGAGGCCAGACGCTATCCGTAAAACAGCCTCAAAGCAGGGCATCCTGGTTGCTACCTTGGGTGACATTGCGACCTGGTGACAGTCCTCGGAGTTCAATAGAACTCAAGATCCAAGCACCCGTTCGATGGATCATGGGATCGCCGTCTCCATTTCATGTGAGCGGGCTCCCCCGAGGCATGAAACCGCCCTCCACTACGCATCGCCCGAACCCACAAGGCTCATCCACTGACCATGGGTACCCAACAGTTGATGGGCCGTGGATAAGACCCCATCCCAGCATTGGGCAACAGTGGGCCGAAACGCGGCGATTCCACCCTTCCGCAGATGGTTCAATTGCAGCCGGATTGGCACGAACAACATCCACAGTCTTTTTTTACTGTCTTCTGTCGCATTGAAACCCAAACCTCGCGCTACGCCTGCATGCTGGTACTAGTAGTATATGATCCTTATGTAGTAACTGTCAGCTCGGGAAAGCCCAACGAGCCTGATATTACAAACGCAAAGAAACTCTCATCTTCCTTGGCCATGATTTGTTTATGCCCAAGCCCGCGTCATCCGCTAGTCGTCAATTACTCGCACCAAAGTCTGATCACAACCTCCGCCTCTCACGCTCAAACTCGGCAATTTTTTTACCTCGATTCCTTGGCCGACTTCGCCCGTCCCCACCTGACAAGGCCTTTCCCCGCCACCCGCTCTTCAGTGGCGCCACGTGCTAAATGCTCAGATTCCCTGTCGCCTCCCGGCATTGCATGAGTGAGTCTTTGGAGGGGTCTTAGATCCGCTGTATGCCTGTCTCCCGCCCACAATCTCCTGTCAGTGCCGTGTCAGTGTCCAAAGGACTCGCCTAGTCAGGGGCAACACTATCACCATCGATCAATCTAAAGTGCCGACTTCATGTCCCACATTGCCTTACGCATGATGCAAAAAAGCCCGGCATATCAACCAAACAACCGGGTTGCGCAGCCCTGACGCAAATATATCTTCACCGAGCCACGCTCGACGATGACCTGTCAAGAAGATCCTTGGCCGCAGCAATTTCATTCGCATTATACCCCTGCCACAACGGTTCTTGTGCCCCATATCGTCGCACAATCTCGGCCAACTTCTTGGTTGCTGCCTGGTTAAGCTTCTCGACAGTCGACTGTTCCGGTAGTGAGAAACCGTCACCTTCCACCTGTTTCTTGAATTTGCTAGGTTCGCTGAGGATGGTGTCGGTCACCTAAAACCAGGTTAGCAATCCACTTAGCTGTCGGTTCAGCTTGCCTCGTCACCTTTTTGAGCCCGTAGTATCCCCGCAAGTAATCATCGCAGAGCTCGATGCTTCGGCAAAATCGCTTCAAAGATTCTGCAAGGTACTTCTGTGGTGCAGCTTCAGTCCCGACATCTGCTGCCATCAACAGAATTTCTCCCAGGCGAGCTTGCATCTAGGCATTATTCGTCAGTCGGCAGGTCCGAAAGTAAATCATCAACAGGGCCACGTACATTCCAGGCATTTGGTGTCACCACGAGCACCTCCTCCAACGCAAAAATAGCCTGAGAGTATAGACCCTGGGACAAATAGAGATCTGCAAGTTCCGACCATGCCTCGGCATCTGTAGGGCTAAACTCAAGTAGCCATACCAAAGATGCAATCGCTTCAGAAGTCTTGCCCATTGACCGAAGCAAGGCCACTCGTCGCTTCGCGATAGGCTGCAAAATATTAGCGATGCACCCATAACTTATTGTTGACCCATCTCACAATGTTTGCATTGTTCTCCTCGAGAATATCCTCGTACTCTTTGAGAACCGCCTGTAGCTCATTCTGATTGTGTGCCCCTGCTTCCTTCACCAGCCCCTTCAGCGCCATGATTCGCTCATTATTATCGCCAAATCGTAGCACCAGTCTCTCCAAGCACTTGTGTGCCGATTCGTCATCGCTTACCCGAAGGCATGAAAGTAAAAGGTTTTCGTAAATTGCCCACAAGTCGGCGGTCTCGGGAGCAGAGAACAGCGAAGAAAGAGGCGACGCAGAGATTGCCTTTGGGTTCCTTTGCAAAATACTGGGAGCTTGTTCCGCAAGCTGGCGAACTTCGATCGAAGACAGGTGGCCTTGCGGCTGCACAAGTGATGGAGCCATGGTGAAAAATAAAAGCAGATGGCTGTGAACGGGTCGCGTAGAAGAATCGAATACCGTAGGTGGTGCGTCTGGGCAATTGCTGGCTCGAAAAACTGTCTCCAGAGGGACTTGTCGACTCCTGACCTCTCAAAGGATACACAAATGGACACGGGAGGCTTGGTGTTGGATAGCCATCCACGCCCAAGCTCAACATGATTGGCTCCACTAGCTCCAGCTCAGAGATTTCGCATTACTATTAATCCGATCCGAGATTAGAGCCAATCATGCTTCCCCACTGCCCCACCTCCAACAATTCTAAACAAAATCCAGCTGCAACGAAAATTTCCCTTGTCGCAACACTCTTTCCTCCTCACTTTTGCAACGCACAATCTCGTGTTGCCAAAGGCAATCGATCCTTCCGCCTGCGAGTGCATGCTCTGGGCCTGATGTCTACGATGGCGTCAACCATGCCGAGTGGCGATGCTGTCGCTTCAAATCCAACTGCCGAGTCCGTCCCCATCGAGAACATGGCCGCGTTGGACATCAAGGACTCTGAGGCCCAGGCTGCTGACCAGGTTCCCCCTCATCGATCACACGACCCTGCCAACAACTTGAAGCGAACCGATCCCTTCCAATTTGGCAGTCGGTATCTGAATGAAGGAGACGACGTCTTCGAGTTCAACGCTTGGGATCATGTTGAGACCGATGACGTCTACAAGGCGCACGCTGAGGAACAATATGCCAAGCAGCGCCAACACCCCGTGTCTGACTTTGAAAAGAGTACGTAATCCCTTTTTTGTTCTGTTTGAATCGGGCCCTTGGCTCGGTGTTTATGATGATTACAAACCAAATGCATAGTTCATCTGAATCTAATGAAGACAAACTTACCTTCAATTCTTTCGCTCCCATCTGATACACCACTTTCACACTGCCTTTATATCTTTGCACAACAGCTGTGAACAGACGTGCTAACCAACCGTCTAGGAAAGTTCAACATGGACCCCGCCAAATGGTGGAATTTGTTTTACAAGAACAATCAAGCCAACTTCTTCAAAAACCGCAAATGGTTGCAGCAAGAATTCCCCATCCTCTCTGAGGTAGCGAAGGAGGACGCCGGTCCCAAAGTTATCTTGGAAATCGGTGCTGGTGCTGGTAACACCGCATTTCCCATCTTGGCCAATAATAAAAACCCGCAACTCAAGGTCCACGCCTGCGACTACTCCAAAACCGCCGTAGACGTCATGCGAAACCATGAGCAATACGACCTGAAGTTCATACAGGCCGATGTGTGGGATGCTTCAAGTGATAGCCTTCCACCTGGCCTGGAGGAAAGGTCCGTAGATGTCGCCATCATGATTTTCATCTTCTCCGCCCTCGCTCCAAATCAATGGGAACGAACTGTACGCAATGTTCACAGACTCCTCAAGCCTGGCGGTCTGGTCTGCTTCCGAGACTATGGAAGAGGGGATCTGGCCCAGGTTCGGTTCCGCAAGGGCCGTTATCTTGAGGAGAATTTTTACCTTCGGGGCGATGGAACTCGTGTGTACTTCTTTGACCAAGATGAACTCGCCAATATCTGGAGGGGCAAAGACCTTGCCACCAGCGATGCTGCCAAGACCGAGTCACTGGAAGGGGAAGTTACTGCGGCCGACAAGCCTGAACTTTTCGAGATCGAGAACCTCGGGGTTGACAGACGCATGCTTGTTAACCGAGCAGAGAAGATCAAGATGTATAGATGCTGGCTGCAAGGCCGCTTTAGAAAGAAATAAAAAAATACATCTAAAATTAATGACATGAATGTGACATCTATGTCGTGACCTTGTACCTGAATATCGATGGAAATGTGCGCTATTATGGTGCCCGAACTCTGTGGTTCTCCAAAACACGATGAGCTAGCATTGTATATAGTACATCTGCCCATACTTTTGCCATTTTCAATAGAGCAATGCCTCGCAAACTTTAGATCTATCCTCTAACCCAAACCCAATGTGGTCGAGATACCCATCCAGCCCCCCATATTTGTCATTCAAGTGCCGCTCTATGCCCACGATCATGTCTCTAGAAGTATACGCCCACTCATCCGTGAGACCAATCTCGTGGATCTCGACCAATCTCTCTTCCCGTTCGGGTATCAATGCCTCATCAGTGAGGGCGTAATCGTACTCAATAGCTGAGATTGGGATTCCCAGAATCATCAACACCAACGCGCACACTAGTCCTTTGAGTTGTAGACAAGTCAGCTTTAAGGAAGAGCCAAAGAATGCGTGCCCACTTTACCTGTCCGATCTTTTCCTTGTGTACAGTGAACCACTGAAGGCAACGCTGCGGCGTCGGCATAAAGCGAAAGTGTCTCCCGAATCTCGACAGTGGCGTTATCGAGTGTGTCAAGACCCAGACCTAGCAGTCCACGTGGTATCATGACACGTGAACCAATAATCTTTATGGCATCCATGCGATAGCCGAGCAGAAATAGGAACAAGAAACGCCTGTCGGGTTTCTATCTCAGCTAGTTGGCTACCTCTCCAGGGTACCTTGAACTCACGCGAGATCCCACCAACCAAGCTGACTCAACCAAAACCTCTCAAGGGGACGGCCGGTGATCTTGATCTCTTGGTAGTCTAGTCCAGGTATGTACACAGACTCTGCCAGGGCAGCATTGAGCTTGACGCGGGAAGGGTCGTTGGCCTGTGTTTTGCGTTTCTTTGCTTTGTTGAGATGCTCTGTCCTAAACAGGTATCAGAGCGGGACGAACTGGCAGTGAAGCTTTTACGGGCCACATACTTTGTTCTCAAGTCAATCACTGTCTTCACCCCGAGATCATCCTTGATGTGCTCTCTATCGGCAAGGGTGGCATCGTCTAAGGCACATGCTGTGAGCCCTGGCATGCAATTCAGGAGGTCCGTTGCCTTGCTTCCTACCTGGTCTTGCAGATCGATAAAATACACCTTCTCGAACTCGCCTGTTCGGTGTTTATGTCGGTTAGAGCCGGTAGGGAAACGGTATCTTGCGGCGAGATTCTGTTCACCTTGCCCCGAGAAAATCATTTACAGTCTTGCCCACATCTCGGAAGTTGAGAACGTTCTCAAAATCGCCCGAATGAGGCATGGTTTCATGGGTGGGATGATACAGACTGGATGTATACGAACTCACGCTGAGGTTGAGATGATGGGTGAGATTAGAAGAATAATGAGCCAAGTGCATCAATGCTTTACGAATTTGAGATTTTACGATCCTGTGTGGTTCCATAGCTACCCTACAGCTAGAAGAGGTGAGGATCAAGGGACGTATTTTTCGCCCCTGGGAATAATAAAAAACGGCGATGGCGCTGATAAATTGGGCTTTTCCTATTGCTTATGTGCTTTCAGGGCGAGGCCTCCGAACAGCTGCCCAGCAGACCAATGCGAAAACCCCTGTGCTCACCACCGACGGTTCATAATTTTCGGGACAACAGTCGATCATGGATGCCAAATTAAACGGACCACCGAGTTGCAACCGGGGGTTTCGGCATCCGAGAGAAGGCCCACCAGAAGCGACCCTCTCTGGAAGCCAGTAGGAAACCAGCAAGGAACAGAGGTCGATCTCAATGCCGGGACATACGTCAAGCGTGCATTCCTGGATGGAGAGATTGAGTTGGACGGGGCGCGAAAAGAGTTTGGTGCTGCTTGGTGGCTTGAGAGATCTCCACCTAGCTGGGAGTGACTAAAAGCCCAGGCTAGTGGCTTCCGTGCTGGATGACGACAAAGATGAGCATTCAAAGGCACAGTGCGGATGGTGGGCAGTGGCGCGCTGAGACATTGGAGTCAGTGGAGGCAATGCTGGGATTGGGAATGGGAATGGGAACACACCTGGGCTGGCGAGCCGCCGGCACACACGATGGAACTGAAGGTGACACAAATCCAGTGCCAGTGCCAATCCAGTGGATGCGTGTCCTCCCAGCGCGGCGCCCAGAAACACATGTCTTGGAATAAATGTGCGAGGACAAAACGTGCTGCATTGACTTCACCTGCGCCAATAGCTGCTCGTAGGGCGCTACAGACGCAGCATTCACATGATTGTGTGTGACGGGGAGCAACATCAAGACCTCTGTCCTGGCCCAGTGCTCTCGTATCACGCACTGGCCGTTCACTGTGACCGGGGGTCCCACTTGGCTGCTAGCGTCAATATTCCAATGTCTTGAGATCATCATCGAGGGTCCCATGACGTCAGGACCCATTCTGGGGTAGTTTGCCTACGTTTTGCTGCTGCTGCGCCCGCGAGCCTCTGGGCCGAGCTGGTACGACTGGGGCAGACTGGGATTATTCTATTATGGGAGAATGAGCTGTGCAGACCCTGACGTAGGGATATGAAGGTTGATCGCTGTTGGCTCGATAGCTTGGGCCCAACTGGGCTGGGTTAGTCCGTGGGCGGGAAGGAAGCCAGCCGCGCTATCGTCAGCTTTAGGGCCCTGTCTGTATCCCTAGGTACGCTGGCTGTTCGTCTGATATCACCGTCATTGTCTCGGTCGATATTAAACTTGGTCTTTAAAGCCATTATTTTATCGTGCCTTGATCCTCGTCTCCCACCCACCGTGCTGTCTGCTGCGCCTTTCAGTCTTGGACACACACCTGCTTGTTTTTTCTTCTTATTCTCCCTCATTCAGCCCACCCTTGGACCCATTGCTGCTATCCATCCATGACCCCATTGCCAGACCTGTACACGAAACAGACGGTCCTACGTCGCTACCTCATTGTCATATCAACCTACCTACGCGTCGCCACCCTGACCTGGTCAGCTCCCTGCAACGAAACCCCATCTTTCCGCAGCATCCTCTTCTCGAATGCACCACTTGTATGCCGAGAGCAAAGAACCCGAGATCGAATTGGCGTCTACCGACGGATCCAACATTGCCTCACCCGACAAACCCTGCGCCACAATCCTCCTACCACACCCTTCATCGACATATACGTTGATCAGACAAGCATCCTAAACACTCCCAGACGGTCGCTCCGCATATTGGCCCGCCTGGCCATTGCCTAACTGGCTCTCCCACCAGCTTAGCCTGTTTCTAAGCGGCCGCTTACATCTCGTATCGGAAGAAACAGCGGCTTCAACACGTCTTAGATCCCCTCCCCCACGGACGCATTCCCCCGGGCCACTCCCCGCCACCAACCATGATCCAAACCTCGTCAGCACCGGCCCTAGGTACGTGTACATGCACAATGTCCCAATCCGCACCCAAACACACCCCCGGTCTCTTCGGCCCCCGGCCTGTCAAACCACTCACATGCGAATAGGTTCCGGGCCTGGTGGCCGCCTCAAATACGCTGACCCCCGCGATCTTCCCAGCTATCCGACTTCTGGTCTCCGCCCAGATGGTGCTGCTGCTAGTGCTGCCGCTTCGCTCGGATGGTCCAGCCAAAAACCTATCGAGCCTTGGAAGCCTGATAACACTTCTACGGCCTTTGCGGCCGCTGTGCTTGCCAAGGATTACAAGATGGCGCCTTCGTGGGAGCCTGCATCCAATACAGATGGCGCCAAAGCCGCCCTGTTGGCCGTTGGCTCAGCCAACGCCGCAAACAAGTCTGCAAACAAACCCGCAAACAAGATGACAGCAGCTCCGAGGAGCCCCCAAGACGGCTGGGGAAACTCCGCTGCCACTCAAGCATTCAATGCAAGCCGCGCAAACTCGACGCGACAACTCCATCCTTCAACCTCTGCCAAATCATTACAGGGCCAGCGGTCGCTTGCCGCTGCCCAAGGAGCAATGAAGGGCATGCGGCCCCGAGCTATTTCCATGCCGGCCGCGCCTCAAAGCTCTGAGTCTTATCCTGGCAAGTCGTTGGCCGCATCCAATGCGCTGAGTGGTGCCACGCTGGCGCACCAAGCTTCCCTCAGAGCTAAGCCGTCCACTGAGAATGCTGGCGCTGTGCCCATCACTACAATGACTCGTAATATGTTTACGTCGCAACCACCTGTCAAACCGGAAGTTGATGAACGTCTTAACAACGCGAAGTTGCATGCGACTGCAGTTGAGATGGCACGGAAGATGTATAGCCAACAACAGAGAATGGTGGACCAAACTAAGGAGAGTTATGGCCACGACTCTAGCACGGCAGCCCCAAAGCCGAAGCCCTACATCGACCTCCAAGAGGTTGCATACAAACAAGCCCAAGAGCGGCTTGCCAGGCTGCAGAACGAACACCAGAAAAATCGCGATTTAAACGAATATTACGGAAATCCATCGCACACACGACATCGATTTTCTCTGACGGCCAAGCTGAGACGAAGGTCCTCAAGCGACGGTGATCTTGACGATAGACAACAATCGGAGAAGATCCGGCAGCAGATGTCATTATTTTCTAACAAACTGTCTGAGATCGACGAAAAGAAGCGCAAGAAGGATCGTGATGCATTGTTTGCCGTCGCCCAGCGCAATGTGACAGCTCGCCTTCAAGGCATGGACCAAAAGGTCTACCAAGACACTGGTCAAATCAACCCGACCATGTTGACCGAGTGGGAGCTCAAAGCCCACCAAGCCGCATATTCTAACCATGAGTCCCGCACCGAAAACAAAGGCAAAGTTGATATTGGCGGCGGCAAATTTATGAACCCGGAGGAGGTTGATGCTATTGCATCCAAGCGAGTACAGCCCATTTTGGACAACATCAAAGAGAGGGCGGCAGCTGAACACGAACGCCAAACCGCTTTGAGGATGGAAGAGGAGGCCAAGAAGGCGGAGATGGAGAAGGAAAAGGCTAGGGAACGTGAGATCAAGGAAATTACACGGAAGCTAAGAGGTGTGTTGAAAGTATAGAAATCATGAGCGTTGTACTAATGTAATATTGCAGAGCAAGATAAACAGGAAGAAAAGGCTAAAAGAGTGGAAGCCAGAGCTACCAAAGCCGAGCAAAAACGGCAAGCCAAGGAAGACAGACGAAGACCCCGACCACATTCGATAGCTGTTGGAGAATATGAGGCTTACCATGGAAGGACCAATCGTCTCGGCGAGTCCCAAGATGAACTCTTTACAGAAGCATTTCCAGCAGCAGGCCCGACCAACACAGCTGTTTCATCCAATGAACGGCGAAAAAGTGACGAATCTGCGACATCACCAACAGCTAGGGTCAAGGGGTGGATCAAGAATCGCTTCTCCCGAGGGAAGTCACTCAGCGATAACGAGAAACAGGGTGAAAAAAGACAAAGTTTCCTTGGGGGTGCAGCGCTGCGTGGCTTGGATCCGAACCGCAGCACTATGAGCTTGGACAACCGAGCGACGAGCATGCGCGATGTGGCGCTTGCAGGGAGAACCACCGGAGCTGATACGAATGAGCGAGATTTGAACCAAGACTCCCGAGGAGTAAGTCCCATCAGCTCGAACGAAAGTACTCCGGAATACATCATGTCACCCCCAAGGCCGATTGGCGGTCATATTTTGCGTGATAGTCAGAGTCCGTCACGAGACTCTCGATTTCGGGAGATGATGGATCACTGAAACGAGCCTGACGTTATTATTCGAACTAGCAGCGGTTACTATGGAAGATACCCGGTTTCGCATGTATTTATTAGGACTGTATGAATAATGTGTTGGCATGGAACACAGCTAATACGAATGGCATGATGAATGGTATGAGTGATGTTTCTTTCAGTAGAATATCTATTTGATAAGATGTCCTGGGCTTGTGATCATGCAGCCGCACTGAATTGGACCACCCATGAGCGGATTTCTTGGAGACTGTGGCTAAGCCTGGCCGTGTGAATGTTTGAATTAAAGATACATAGAATCGATTCTCGAACCACATCCATTCAAATGCTTTACATCATATATATTGGTGGGAATACTTGATTGATTGCATCGTCTACCACGACGCTAGTTCTGCTCCTGTTGCAGCGTGACACAAGACCATAAGATTGCGTTTGCCGGGAATTAGTAGAACTGCTGGCAAACTGGTATTATTTCTTCCCATCTCGATGGCGGGCAACCGCTACCGGGACTTTGCCAACCGAATTTCAAACCAGTGTTGGGAGTCCTGAAACGGTGGATCCTGGCGCGTATTTCATGACCCATTGCTGCCCCTCACCATAGGACAGACAGGTGGCGCTGATGAGCATGGACACGGCTTGGGCTCCTTGAGGAACTAGCTCAAACTGCCACGCCTGCGGCAATATGATTGTGCACAGCCTCCGACTGAGATTGAAGTTTTGGCTAGTCTCGTTGGCCGAGGAGAAATACATGCACCAAGCAATTATGCAAGACATCGGATAGATTGGTAGAAAAGTTTGGGGGGCATTCTGCAGCTACTCGCAAGAGGAGATGTCATCTTATGTTACTTTATAGGCAAATTCACGGGGCATGTCAGTGTTTTGGATTTTGTATTGGGGTTGCGGGCATTTTGGGTTTCAGATTGATAATTGCGCGAGATGCGATGGCGCAACCTAAAAATAACTGACACAGCACGCCCCGAAGGAGGGTTGTCGATTTGAAACGGGCGAGGAGGGAGGGGAAAAAAAAATCGCGCTTTGGAAACGGCGCTACTCGGAAGAGAGCGCCTTGACCGGTATGCGGCAGAGGAATGTTAGTCGGTGAGATGCGGCTTGTTGGTGGCTGATCTATCGGAGGGCGCGCCCCAATGAAGGAAGCCATCGCAAAAGGACGGGGTGGTAGGGCTCACCTGAATGTGCCCCGAACCTTTCCTTTCCAATCCTCTGCTTGCTGTCTTGGGTTTGGCCCGGCCGCGCCCCCCACGCCTTGGGTCAAATGACAGCCAGGTTGCGCATCCTACCTAGTGGCTAACTGACACAAAGAGTAAATAATTCGCAGCGTGATGCGCCCAACAGAACATGGAGCGCCGCCTATCTATCACGAGGGATACCAGCGCAATAGAGGGGGGCTTGTGAATATGGCGGCTTCCTAATTGATGCTTGTACTTTCTCATGGCTGAAATGAGAGAGTCATGTTGGTTGGTTGGTGACAGGGCGAGGCATCTATCTGGCGTTGGCGGGTTTTCTAATGACAGTAATGTGGCTATGTGAGCTGAAAACTGGTGGGAAGCCAGACGACTATATATTGTAGGTACGGAAACCGAGTTTGGATCGGACAAGCCATCTGCCTACATCCCGTCCAGCAAGTTCTCAACACATATTTATCTTTGGAAATGACTCCTACCGGATGTCTCCTCGTGGGAAGCGTGCCGCGTGGTGATGTTGAATCAGCTATGCGGTATTGCAGCGAGAGCTTGCCTGGGCTGCGGAGGATCCCAGACGGAGAACCCGGCGAGAGAGACTACTTTATTATGTTCCAAGCAAAACACTTCCCGCCAATCTTGCATTCTTCTTTTGTTAAGCACAAGCAGTTTTCCCCGGACCCCCTTAGCCAATCCGAGGTCGAGCAGGGCCGCCTTGAGGTTGAAAAACTCAGGATTGATACTGGATACTGCACTGCTGCCCTAAATAGCTACTCGGTGTTCCGAAAACTAAAGAACGAGGGGGTCATAGGCAAGGATGTAAAGTTTCAAGTGTCATTGCCAACTATTGCCAACGTTCTCGGTGTTCTCATCGACCCTGCCTTCCAGGCCGACATTGAATCCATCTACGAAGGTGCACTGTTCCGGTCAATCCGAAAAATACAGAGATATATCCCACACGATGAGCTGGCCATCCAGCTTGATCTCGGGATGGACATGTATTACTGGGACGGGGTAATTTTGAAGCCTTGGTTTGAGGATAGGCATCACGTGGTTGAATACATTACCAAGATGACTTGGATGATTGATATGGATGTTGAAATGGGGATCCACTACTGCTACGGCAAGTCACATATGGAACTGTGCAAACAACAGCGGCTAACGTTTACATATAGGTGACGTTGAACACAAGCATTTTGCTGAGCCTGAATCCCTCGCCGGCATTGTGGAGCTGCACCAGGAAGTCGTCAAGAGGGCTTCGCACCCGTTCAGCTGGATGCACTGCCCGGTCCCCATCAGCGCCATGGACAAGCTAGACAGTTATTTCAGCCCTCTTTCTAAACTCAGGCCTACGCTGGATGGCCAAGGTACCAAGCTGTACCTGGGGCTTGTTCATGCCCATGACCTGATTGGAACCCGGAAGAGAATCCAAGCAGCGCAAAAGGTCATTGGCAAATTTGGAGTTGCGACGGAGTGCGGATGGGGAAGGACACCGGGCCCTGATATTGATAGCATCGTTGTTATCACGAATGAAGTATCCAGGCCAGAGTGAGGTCATCGCTTGCCTCCGCGCAGGCATATTTGGCTTGGATTTTGTATTCATATGAGCGCTTACTTTGTAATTTTTGCTAGTACAGCCAATCGCCAACATGTATAATCTCCTAGGTATCATCTCTTTGGATAATGTCTATTGACTCTATTTTTATTTTCATATTCCGATATCCAACCCGATAACTGCGTCAAACATTAATAAAATCAAGGAGATCACGTTCGACGTACATCTGGCAGATGATAAGGACAAAAGTCTTCAAGGTTTCAGGTAAAAAGAATCATTCAGGATTTCATGGTAATGACTGCCATCAACTATCAACAAGTCGCCGGGAGCTGGTTTCGTATCAGGTTGCCGGGACTTGTCTGAGCGAACCACAATGGGCAACTTTGTTTCAACATCAAGGACCTTGATCGAATCTGCTAGCTGGAACAAGCACCTTTACTATGAAATGATGCACCGTATGAAACGTCACCCTGGAAAATAACTGAGCACGTATTTTTTTGAATCAGTAGTTCATACTGGGTTCAATTGTCAGTGCAAAATGCTCTCAGAACGGATCGAAAGGCTATGGAGAATTCAACTTGCTTGATTAGGACGGTCTTTGGCTCCGTAAAACTACGCAAAGCGTAGTGGATCATCTCCCTCCCAACACCAGATTCCTTTGAGCCGCCAAACGGAGCTTGCGGACTCCCATGTGGCTGGACAGTAAAGATCCTGTCTTTCCCGCTCCAGGAAGGCTTTGGATCACTCCTGGCGGTACGATGCCTGCCTCTGTTGCCAACGCTGCCAAACGCGTGCTGGCAAATGGCGTCTTTTCGCTGGGTTTCAGGATCATTACGTTTCCTGTCGCCAGAGCAGGTCCTAGTTTGAGACACATGGTCATGATGGGACCATTCCACGGGTCAATACCTACAGTGACACCAAGCGGTTCGTGCCGAACGATTTTGATGTACCCATCATCAGCAGGGGCGGACTCTCCAGCATACTTGTCAGCTCAGCCGGCGTAGTCTAGTAGTTGTGTGTTAGAATATATCCGAAATCTTTAATGAGCAAGTCGACCAACACTTTAGAGTTTGGGCGGCTATGTCAAGTTCCATGGCAGCAAACGTATCGGGTTTTCCTATGGGGTAGGAATCGAGCCAAGCCAACTCCTCTTTGTGCTTGATCATTAGCTCGGACAGCTTGAGAAGAGCGTCCTTTCGCTGAGCAGCAGTTAGCCTCCTCCACGGCCCACGAAATGCCTTATTGGCAGCCTCGACAGCGGCGTCAGCATCCTCGACATCCGCATATTGGACTTGGTCACAGATGAGCGTGTCATCAACAGGATTGTACAATGCATGTCGCTCCGCTGAGTGGCTGTCGACGAACTGTCCAGAGTTAGACGTTGCATTTCAGACAGTGGGGTCAATAATGAACCTTTCCGTCAATAAACAGCTGGGTTGGTAGTTTGAATTTACGTTGTGTTGTTTCCGTCATGATGAATGAACTTTGCCTTTGTCAGCGTATAGATGAGATGAATGAGAAGGGTGGTTACATTAGTCAAGGATGATGGCGAGTGTCAGGTTGATATTTTTTGGCACGTTGGTAGCGATGAATTGTGAGAAAATATAGTATAGATTAGGATCAGTACCAATGATACTGCAGCCAAAGGTGATATATATCATAAATGAAGCATCTCCAGCTCACATGGTAACTCTTACGCAATCAAACTTGACAACATTGGTTTATTCTTGGCCGATTTTTGGAATAGACAATGCGATGTTTTGAAGCGGCTCAATTACCTAATGACTTGTTAGTCGTAGCGGTGCTCTGAATCTGGTGGATCTACTTGCTGCAGAACATGTTCGGCTATGGGTCTAATGGACCCAACAAATCAATGCATGTTCTTGGCATTGACCGCCAAGAGCATCTCGTGAAGTGTTTGTGGAGACGGGGCAGGGTTCTGGGGTTTGAACCATCGGAATTCTAAATCCGGCCCAAAATCCATCGTAAGATACAACCTAAAATACAACCTAAACTCCGTAACTGCTTAAACGGGAGCATCCGACAGGCGAAAGGGAAAAGGTAATGGAGCGTTGGTTGCCTGACTTTGTTTTCTCATCACGATAAATAACTATTCAACTTCATCAAGCATTAAGAGTCTCGAAGCAATCTCTCTATCCAATCGATCCTCGCTTTTGCCGTTGTCTTAGATATCGCAGCCTCCGGGCACATCATATCTGAGCCGTGAAAGGCCCCCGGCAATACATGCAGCTCGCACTGGACACCGTCTCGCCATAGCTTCGCGGCGTACTGGACGTCTTCATCGCGGAATGTCTCGTTGGACCCAACGTCGATGTACGCAGGGGGTAGGTTGCTTAGATCCGTCGCCCTCGCAGGGGACGCGTAAATGCTGACATTTTCGGTTCCTCTCTTTTCCCCCAGCAGAGCTGTCCACCCCTGCAAGTTCATCTGCCGATCCCAAACGCCAACTACTTCGAATTGGAGCGCAGACACAGTATCATTACGATCATCAAGCATGGGGGCAAATAGACACTGCCCCATAAGTTTAGGGCCGTTCCGATCGCGGCATAGCAGAGCTACTCCGGCAGCCAGCCCGCCACCCGCCGGTGCTCCGTTGATTAGTATCCTAGCAGGGTCGATGCCCAGCTCAGAGGCGTGCTCGTGCATCCATAGCAAGCCTGCGTAACAGTCTTCAACCGGCGCAGGGTCGGGGTGGGCTGGGGCAAGACGATATTCGATTGTCACGCAGACAGCGTTGAACTTTTCGACAACCTCGAATGCCCAAGAAACGGTAAGAAATCGATTTCCAGTCATCAGTCCGCCGCCGTGGACGTGGTAGATGCCTAGTCGGTCATGGTCTGTACCGCTGACGGTCTTGCGCCGCAAGACGGAGACGACCAACTCATTGGAATCAGGGCCTTTGAATGTAAAATCTTCGTAGGCTATAGTATCAGGTAAAAGATCCTCAGCCTTTGGCATGGGATTGATGTCTTCAATCTTCAGGTTGCTAAGACATTTGGCCAGCTCGGGATCGAAAGGGGGCTTGGCCAATGCCATTTTGATAGAATGATAGGGGGCTAAGTTAATAGTGAAATTGAAAAATATGTATGTATAACAAGAGCGATTAAGACAGCAAAACGGCCCGTTTATACTTGTGGAATGGATGAGCTTTCTGCTTTCTCTGGATTTCCATTGCATTCACCAGCCTCTTCGCTTTCACGATGAGGGGAACGGTGAGACGGGTCAAATAAAGTTCCCGTGTTGTTGAATACCGGCTCCTCACCTGTCCCGTTCAGTCCGAAATCCCAGCGAGTACGAGTCAGCGCTTATGACTAATACGTCAAATCGACTCTTTGGGGCGGGATGCGGGATCCCGATTCTCCATTTTGGGTATCGACTAGTTTCCTGGTGTCAATATTTAACGGCTACCAACTATGTGGTATAGGGCAGCCCCTTGTGCATCACTGATTCATAACCCATATGATTATTTACAGGGGTTCTCTGAAATCTTACTGGATCCTGGCTTGTTTGCGTGCTTCTTTTGGTTACAAGGGTCCAAGAGCTGACGTGTTTATTCCACGAATCGAAACGAAATCATCAACAATACTTATATTTATTTTGCTGTATCGCAATAGTCTATATTATGATACCCACCAACAATGTTGGCTCTCTTAGCCAATCATATTTTAAGAAGACATTGAGTCCGTTATTACCGCTATTATGAGAGAACCCATGATACCCAGCCCAATTTAGTGTGTGTAAAATATTTATACAAAGGGAGATGAATCCGTTCTGACTTTTTAGTCAATGAGAGACTACGTAAAGGAACTTTTGGTATTGACTCGGTCAATGTCATACGGGTTTCCATCGTAGGACTGGCGTCCACTTGCTGGTCCGTGGGATGTTGACGTTCGAGACCGGATAGGAGAGAATACAGGGCCCTCGACAACGGTCATTTCATCGCTGTTGTTGGCTTGATCATCTTCGGGGTTTTCAGTTCCGTCGTCCTGCTTTTCCATGCTTGGTGCAGGCGGGGCCTGCGATTGTCGCAGAGCTTTCATAAACTCGAGCGACTCAGCGGCGAACTTGCATTTGGCCCTGATTCCCGCTCCGTACTTATAGAAGAGGAAGGGGAAGGGGAGGCAGGCCAGGGCCAAGAAGGCAGGAACTGAAGACGCCCAGTGGATGCCCAGATTCTCGTACATGGTTGAAGCGAACAAAGGAAAGGCTGCTCCAAAACAAGAGCGCAGGACAGAATTAGCAGCCAAAACAGAGGCCGCAAAGATTGTGTAAGAATCAATGAGATAGTTCATGATGCTTAAAAAGACCAAAACCATACCAAACCCGAATGGTACGCCGGCCATGATGCTGACAATCCAATGGATAGAAGGAGAATTAGTCCATGCAAACCAAAATAACCCAATGGGCAAAGCAACGGCTCCAACAAGGGTAGGAGGTAGTCGAGCTTCCGGTGGCGCGAAACCGTTGTGCTTCTGTTCGACTTTTATGTAGCGGTTATTATCAGGAATTGTATACGCAATGGCAAACAACATTCCAACCATGATTCCCAAGAACGATAGACCACCGATGCCCTGGTTCCAGCCGCGATTTTGTTGATACACGATGGGAAAAGCAGCAAAGAGCATGTACAATGTTCCGTAAATGATTGCCATGTAGATTGACAATAGAAGAACAATGGGCTCCTTGAAGAGCAGAATCCAAGGCCGGGAAAGTGCAATCTTCATGGCAGCAGCCAAGTTAACCTTGCCTTGCTTGTGCTCGATGATGCTGATGTAGTGTTTTCCTGTGGCCTTGGACAAGGCCGCTGCTCGTTTCCTCAAGAGAACCGGCGCGTAGGTTTCTGGGATAAGAAAACCACCCACGATCCAAAGGATGCCCGAGAAAATGGCAAGGAAACCCATGACCCAACGCCAGCCAGCCTCCATGCCCAGGAAGCCACCAGTGATGGGGCCGAGAACTGGACCCAAAAACGGAGCTGCCGCAAACAGTGCCATTGCCAAACCTCGTTGAGATGCTGGGAACATATCAGCAATCGCTCCGCCGGCGTTGGTCAGTGGCGATGATCCAAAGGCTCCGGCGAAGAAGCGGAGGATGAGCAACGCGGCCGCATTGTTGGCACCCGCGCAGCCGGCGTTGAAGGCCGTCAGGGCAGCATAGGTGCTCACAAAAAGAACCTGCCGGCCAAACATTTCGCTGAGCGGCGCCCAGAGCAGCGGCCCAACAGCAAATCCAACCACAAAGAGGGAGACGCCCAGAGTTCCGACCTCTCGGCTAATGTTGAACTCCTGCAGGATCTCTGCCAGACCACCAGTGTACGCCGATGAAACCAGGGCCACAGCCAGCGTCGCTATGGCCACCATCATTGTGATGAACCATTTCGTGCCTGTGCTGAAGAGCATAGGGTTTCGAGGGTCATTGGGAATCCATTGAACCAAGTAGGGGCTCTCCTCTGTTCCAGCTCCTGCGTATTGGAAGTTTAGGACTTCAGGCGTGACTCCCGCCTGGTCAAAGACCATCCGCCAGTACGGTATTTTGGTGTGTGTGACTGGTTCGATCTCGCCAGACTGCTGATCTTCCACCTTGGTGCTTGCCATGGCGGGCCTTGTCTAAGGAGTTGGAGGTCGCGCGGTACGATTCGATCAGTGTTCGCAGTGCCGTTCCATTCGTCTGGGGGGCGGTTCGTTGCCGTGCTTGCAAACCCAGAGTGAACACAGCTGGGCTCAAATCTTGAGTGAGAGATGTGAAGATGCAGATCGACAAGAGTAAACTGGGAAAGGCGCGGCACGAGGATAATTAAAGCGCGGCCAAACACAGGGGTTCACCATTTTTTTGCGGCGGGAAGTATTAAAAACCCGAAAGTTTGCGCCTTACGACAATGGATGGGCACAGATAAGATTGTGGCCGCCAAACGAAGTCGCATCGTCGAGTCGTAGACCCTCTGGTGCTGGGTCAAGGAGTAGTCTCCGCGGACTTGACGGAGAGTCTGGATGGGGATTGGCCGAAGCGGGGGCCAGGCGCAAATCCATGTGGGGCCACGGCACCTTATTCTCATGTTCAAACAAGCCCTCGCTGCAGCCATCGCAGCTAGCTGCGACGACGCTTGGGTAGCAGTTGTCACATTTACAACCTGATTGGGGGAAGGAAGGACTTGCATCCGGGATTCGGACTCGGGCTTAACTAGTCTGGTTGGGTTTAGTACGAGATGTGCTCTCCGCGGGCAGATGTTGCTCCGGGTGTTCATGACACCCGTTTTATGACTAATTGATCATGACTCCAATGGCGTCAAGCCAGGGATTCGTTATACTGCTGAAGAGTGGGCTAAAAAAGAAATACGGGCAGCCTTGAGGGGCCTGCATGGCACAGCGATACAGACAGACTATGGTCAGCTAGTTTGCTCAAGTGTTGAGGGTACCTTATGAAGGGAGAGTAGCACCTGGTCATGGGCATACCAATATTAATATAAATTAGCTAACACTTTATCTACCCAACTAAATGCATGGCCCATCTAAAAACCACGACAGAGGTTCCCAGTCAATCCCTTCAAGGTCCACTCTGGGGAACGAGCCTTCTGCGAGCTCCCCTGAGCTGAACTGCACAGTTGGGTTTGCACCAATCCCTAATTCTACCCCACCCTGTACCATGTAATTCGGTACTGGCTGCATACTTCTTAGCTGATGACCTGTCGCCGCGTGTTCACTGCTTCTAGAGTCTGTCGACAGCGACACTTTGTGTTTTCTCATGACTTCTCGTAGTGTATCTACCGCAGTTGTCAGGATGGGCGAATAGGTTTGCGCCTCTTCTAGGATTTTCCATGCCAGCGCTGCCTCTGCTTCCCTGATACCCCGGTCATTCTCATCCTCTTCGGTGACTATGCAAACATCAAATATCAGGGTAGAAACGGCCATAAAGATGCCAAAGGCTACCATGCCCAGTTTGAATCGTGAATGCGAAAATGCATGCCCGCTTATTCTTAATTTCCGTTCCAAGTTCATGATGAGCTGTGCATTTTCAATCGCTGCCTTTCGTGAGTGCGCGTATGCTGAGTCGACGGTCCCGCGAGTAAAGTATGGAAGATGTAGCCTGCATCGCTGTCCATAAACAAATAACATGAGAGCGTGCCGCTGAAGGGCCAAGCGCGGTGCTGAGGCTACGTCCTGATGAGGAGTGTCAATGAAGAACTGTGGAAGCTCGTTTAGATATCGAGTCATGGCCGCGTCCACCTCCAAGACACGGTCGTAGCCCATAGTGAGGGTATCAAAACCGGTCAAAGAAGTTTTGTCAATCAGCCCCCTCATAACCTCGGCCAACCGCAGGCGTTGAATAAAATAGGACATCGAGGTGGGTTCATCAAGAGGTCGAGGTAGAGGCTCTTGTTCGTCTGCTAGGTCCTCATCATTGATGTTCAGGGGTTTTCGTACTGCCATGTGGCGTGGATGAATCGAATAAGTGCCTTCCTGTGGACCATTACAAGTCGCCACCATCCTGTAAGTCACGTTAAACCAAATTAATTCAGGCCAGAAGCAGCTCAAAGCTCTTACCAATCAACTATAGCAAGAAACCACCAAACCCTACGTCCTATCTCCGCCTTGACTCCCGTGTAGTGAGGGCAATCAGAACTTGCGCGTTCTTGGTAGTGATCAAGGCGGTGTAATCCCAGATCTCGGGCCATGGAAATTGCTCTATTAAGGGAGGAATACGCACGTGTCGTCATGGCTTCAGCGGCAAAGATTGTGATGGTGAGGATGGCCAGGCCCTGCACACATTCCAAGGATGTCTTGGCATAAATCTGAGAGCCATCAAGTACCTGAAAGGCTGCTAATATCCAAGTAATGGCCTGCGCGTTTGCCTCCTTGAGATTAGAAAACAGAGGCAATCCATCATCGGCTATCCAGGAGTGTGCGACGAAGGCGAAAATGGATAATAGAAGAATGAGAGGACCTGGGGCCGTCTGGTAGGACCCTACCTGCATCTGGTCGTAAACCTCAGCCAGCAGGGTCTTTAGCGAAGGGCCATGCACAATATGGTGGGTATAGCTCAGGTCATTCATGTACTTTGCCGTTAACATTTCGGCCTCCTCGCGACTGGGTAGCCAAATACAGGTGGCGGCATCCTTTGGCTGGATATGAGCAGGTGGTATTGTGAGACTCTGACTTAGACGAGGGTTCAGTTGTGCTGTGGCCCGAATTGGGCATGTACGAACAACGAGATTATTAAAAAGGGCATCCTAACAGGGTGCTGGTCAATACACTTTGATGGTGTCACATGTTATGAAACAACTCACTTTTGATCGAATTCCAAAACATGACTTGTTGATGGAGACAGCATCTTGAATGAGAGTCTGGAGCTGGGGTGAGAGATGCTCGTGGTGATCTAGAGAGCCGAGAGACGTAGGGGCAGGCGACAGCCCAGACAGTTCCACGGCGCTAGACGGCTGCGCAGCCTGGGACGAGAGCAGAGCTTCTAACTTCTCTAAGCGATCTAGGATCTCGTCGTTCTTTTTGCCGGGCAGCGGGGGGCCTTTGGCGGCTTGACGCTGCGTGGGTGGCGGGCACGAAAGTCCGCGGGATGTGCAGTTGGAACAGGGGAACTGGCGATTGCACCGGAGCTTTCGCGACCGGCAAAAGTGGCACGAAATCACCCGTGACTTGCGAACCATTGTCGCCAATAGACCCGGGAGCCTGGGCGGACACTGAAGGAATGAAAAGGGCTCGGAGGTCGACCCTAAGCAGAGACGCGGACTTCTAGGTGAAAAGCCCGCGGACTCCGCGGACTTTGGTCGTATGTCGGGATTCGAGCAAGCTTTTAGTCCGACTCTCCGGCAGGCTAGTGCGCCTGCATCAATTGATGGGCTAGAGTTTCGCGCGTTCCGTCACACCGATTGATGTCGCGTGTTGCTGCGTGTTAGAAAACGTATCCTTGACTAGAAGTATCGAGGTGAACTCATTGGGCAATCCACGAGGCATGGCTCCCGTGGGCTGGTTCATGTATGGGTCCCCACAGCGAACAGCCGCCAAGTCCAGGCACACTACACTATTGGCTGCCTTGGGGGTGGCCAGGGGGCGACGGAATTCCGCGGACTTTGATGGGCTCCCTGGTGACGCTGCCCCTTTTGTTGCGTCATGATAACAGAGAAGGTTTGGATGCCACCAATTTGTAGCTCTTTGCTCTTATCACCCGAATCCGGGCTTCTCAAAAAAAAAAATTGACTTTTATTTTCGGAACACTTGTCTCCCTTCCGAAAAAAAGAAGAAAAACCGAACTCCGATTAGCAACTTGTCTAGGCCGAACTCCGTCTATCCCAAATCAAACCCACGTCTAAGCGCTATGAGATGCAACCCCGTTGCCAGTCATCCATACCCGTATACAGTAGCTGTTGAATAATGATGCCCAATAAAATGGTTTCTAGAGTAACTGAATCGTCGTGTGGTAGCGTCAAGCATTTTCAATCAAGGGCATCGTCGTTGCCGTCATGAATTGACAATAGCCCACAACCAACAGAAAACTCATAAAATTCCTCTTTCCATACTTATATACTTATCCCGAGAGCCAACCATCCGAGCAGGATGAGGCATTACAATCGAACCCCATGACCTGCGTGATTTGTTTTTGGAGTATGGTCGCCTCAAGCTTTTGTATGTAATCCGGGGTCTCGATAGAGCACCTAAGCCTCAGGCGCAGAACATTCCGCCGTACTTTCCAAGCCTTCAGGACGTACTTTGCCAAAACAAGACTGGTACTTTCCGCATAATTGAAAAGTTCATAGTTTCTAGAGTAGACGATGGGTATCTGGGTCCAGGCTCGTTCTACCAAACTCCCTGAGGCGCGGAGACACAATTGGACAATCATATAAAGAAAGACGTCATGGTGGAAGCTTGTCAGTGTCGACCATAGAAGACCCTTGTTAGTCAAAACATCTCGGTATCTCACATATTGCTCAATGGCGACAACTGAGAGCTTGAATAAATTGTCGCTTGGTGTGAGAATCTCGTAACCCCACTCAGGCTGTTCGCATGGTGAGCGACCCAGGAATTCGGCTCTTTCGTTAATGGCAAGCTTAATTTGTGTCGCCAATTCATGCAGCTGCCCAGCAGAAGGATCAGAGAATCTTTCCATGATGTCATCAAGGCCTGCCCTGACTCTCTGGGCCAGATCCTGGATCCTCTGCTGCTGAACTTCGTTTCCCGGGTCGGACCCAACGGCGACCAGTTCACTGTATGTCACCAACTCTTGGCAGGTGTGCCCATCTAGAAGGAGCTGTCCCAATTTGTAAAACAGCAAGCAAACGATCATCTCAGTTGGGCCATTCTGGTCCTGAAAAGGTTTCGTTGCGGCCGGGTCGAGGTCTGCGTCATTCAAATTCATAGGCATTTTGCAGTGGCCAGCTTGAGGCAAAAGGGTAAGACCCAGTCCCGATGCCCTAGCAAATCTTACGTCAAGGAGCATAATCTGCCACCAAACACGTCGGCGCATCTCTGATTCGAACGGAGGTAGGCCCAGAAGCTCTCCATCTTGATGTAGGCCTAATTTCAAAGCAATCCGTATACAAACACCGTTCAGGATCCAATTCGCATCCCTGTTGTAGCGTCCTTGGAGCGATATCTATTCATTTCATGTCAAAAGAATAACCTGAGAAAGGGATGTTTTGGATCCTTACCAAATAGAGTGTCAGTGCCTGAAGTGATGATAGAGTGGGGAACTTTAGGAACTGTGCCTGGTTCAGGGCTATCCTCAACCCGCTGGAAAATTGTTGAACAGCATCCACTTTTGAGCACTGGAGCATCTGTTGGCATTCGAGTGTGGTCATGGATGCGGCAGAGATGCAATATACCGAAAATACGAGCGCCTGCATATCCCAAGAGAGACTCCCAGGGTTGCGGGCGGACTCGTCAATCGATTGCTGCAGTGTTGGTCCATGGACAACTTTTGTTAATGAATGAACTCGAACCAAAAATATCTGCCATAGGTCCCAAGTCTGAGCTGATGATGGATGCAAACTCTCTATACCCAGAGTCACTGTAGAACTCTCGATATATGTAGGCTCTTGGATGTCGGGCGGCGTCAAGTAAGGCGGTTGCTCAAAGCTGGTATCGCTCCTTGAGTCAGTGTTTATAAGAGTTTGCATACTCTGCAGCTAAATAGACAAGGAGTCAGCTTCTTGTTCAATTGATGCCAGAGCAATAGGTGTTACCTCTTGATGGACCAGCGCCCACAGAGTCCTAGTTGTATAGGTTGTTGATCTGTCTCGCTCTACCAAATAGCCAGCGGATCCTCCACCCAAAAGGGCGTCCTGGTGTTGTTCGTACCGCGATGCACCCATCTCCTCGTCTTGTATTGACTCATCCATACTGGCGTCCTCAAATTGCTTCAGTAGTGCTTCGAAATACATCAATCTCGACTGGAGCTCCGCCTTGACCCTGCGCCTTGCGGGGGGTGCCGGGCGGGTGGGAATGCATGGTCTGTTGAGCTAGAACAAGAGGCGATCAATCCTTATTCGCACGCCAAGAATACTGGGGGCCGTACCAAAATGCAGTTGGAGCATGGGGTATTGTGGTCGCATTTGACCTTGCGACGCCTGCAAAGTTCGCAGGCAAGGGCGCGAGGCGCCTTTGTCGCTGCTGCGGTTGGTGAAGTTGAAGTCATTGTTCCTTCACGCGGATTGCGATGGCCGGTACCGCATATTTTTCGGATTTGAAAAGGGGGTATTTAGTTTCAAAGAATCGAAAATTAAGAACTAAAAGAAGATATAACCCTGTTTCTTGGCGTGTCGGTAGATCTCGATCCGGTAAAGTGGGCTTGGTCATGAGTGAGTTTTGTGATGACAATCAACCTACCGCTTCGCAATATCATGAGACCTGACCCTGGCCGATCGGTCCGAGTAAGTACCGATTTCCGGACATGCTCGTGCCATGATAAGAGTGTTGTGGAGACAGTGCCAGGCTCAGGCCTGCACCGGCTTAAGGATCCGCTAATTCAGCAGTTTGCTGGGAAAAAAAACTAGGGCTTATTAAACTCCGTCGGCCAACTCACGTCAAACCGAGGCTGACCCACTTCACATTATATAACTTAGCATAAGAGTACATGTGAAGCCTCCCCGATTTTTAATGTCGACGAGTAATAACTTTTGTATGAGTCGCTTCCACCTCGGTCGTATGTTGTCAAGGGTAAAAGGTCAGCGCCTTCCCGCGTCGTGCCGGTGTCAAATTTATGAAATGGCATAACATGAAGCGCAACATTTCCAGGTTGCCCGTTGACATAGTGGAAGGACTGTGTGAGAACGGCCCATCCCTATCTTGACAAAAAACACTAGAGTCCAAAAGTCCAGAAGCCAAAGTGTGTCCATTGAAGAATCACAGATCAACCACATTGTCTTGCTTGCCGGAGTTGGCATTGATATACTGTGCTAGAACCTTCCCAGATCACGTGTACATCAAGAGCGCCTACTTCTTTGTTCTTGCAATGTTTAGCTCATGCAGTGACAAGCTTAAAATGAATACAAGTCAGCTGACTATTCATTCATTTGCTTCATAGCCCAGTTTGGCAAGAGGGGAAGACTTTGAATGCTCGTTTTTTTTTGGTTCGTTCTTCATTCATTCTACCAAACCAGGCACCATCTAGCCCATGTCTTGCTCACTTTCAGTTGAGTGTCCATATCCGTACTAGGCTCACAGATGGCACAGAATACGAGAAAGCCAAGACCAACAGCCACAGGCAGAGGCGGGGCAGCCACAAGGCATATTTCATTCATGCCATGTTTCACGAAAGGGTTTATAGTAGACTGCACCATATTTTTGCGTGAGCAACTGATCTCAAATTACCCCGCTCGCACTTGTTGAAACTAAGTGCAAGTCTAATCAACCACTGATAAATGGATATCCTCACGGTTGTTGCGTCTTCAAATCCCCTCCCGAAGACGCCATTTATCGATGGTCTGAGATGGGACTATGGACCATTTCTCACTTTCGCGAGCCGGAAGGGACTTCTGGGAAAGGTCCCATACGTCTTGCGGAAACCAATACCAGATCTCCACATCCCCTATGTGGAGATGCTATCTCCCGGTGAGAAGGAAGAGAATGAAAGTTTCTGTCTATCCTGGTTTTATTTTGGACTTATCGCAGAATTCTGCGGTCTCAATAAAGGGCCAGCACAGGCTCCTGGATTTAGTGACGATGACTTGAAATCCTACCGAAACGAATTTTACCAGCAGCTAATTATTGTTGAAGAAGGCAAAGAATATCTCAACAATTTAGCAACCCTCGAAGTACTTGATTCTATCCTCAAAACTATAACAGAAGCAGATCGGGTCACTACGGACCTGATAGATCACTTCACGGAGTGCCTTGTTTTCACATTCCGGATGATGGGAAACATTCACAGCGACGTGGATGAACGAATACTTCTCTCCATCTCTGCCGTAGGGGAACTCATATCTGCAACGGTACGGGCGGGTTGCAAGCAAATGGTCAGATCATCAAAGCTCAGCGGCTCTAAGATGGGCCAAGCGGCGATTCCATGGGCTTCAGAATATAATCGACGCACGTCAACGCTTCGAACAAAAATGATCAACTCTGGCTGGTGTCCAAGTGAAGTTGAGCGCGTAGTACACGCGTACCAGGGACTAGCAAGTATCTGTTCCCTTTCTGCACTGAACAGAACAGCAAGCCACCGCGACCACTCATTATGTACAAAGGCCATGTGTAAAGCTTTCCAAATCAACATAGAAACTTACGAGCTATCTCACGTCGAGGACAACTGCAAATGCCCTGAATATGAGATTATGATTGATGAAGTGCAAAAGATATTACGAGAGACTACCTCTTACCCGGTGCTGCGTTTCGTTACCTCAAAGGACGGTAGCGTCGAATTTGCCGTCGAAGAGATGACTCCAGAAACTAGATTTGTCGCTCTATCTCATGTATGTCACCTGTTCCTCGAAATTCCCGCAATCTTCAAATCAGGTACTAAGATAATTTAGGTATGGGCGGATGGTCTAGGCAACCCAAAGAAGAATTCTATTCAGCAATGCCAAGTAGATAACCTCATGACTCTATTGTCTAAGCTCCAGCGCGACATGGAGCCAGATGGTGATTCATCAGATGGCAATCAAACGTACCGGCTTTGGATAGATACCTTGTGCTGTCCCACTGAATTATCAGGGAAGTTGATATCCCTAGAAAGAATCGCGCATGTATATCGAGATGCAACTCACGTCCTGGTTTTGGATTCTTCGATCTATCGGTATAGTTCAGACTCATCTCCAGCTGAGATATTACTGCGGATCTTTGGGACATCATCCTGGATGAGAAGACTCTGGACATTGCAAGGTACGTATTCTTTCGTTCCCCTTGTATTTTGAAGCAATACTTCGTCTCTAATACTTTTATAGAAGGCTCGTTGTCGAAATCCCTTTGTTTTCAATTGGCAGATCGTGCTGTACGAGATTATGATCTTTATGCCCAGCTAGAAGAGGCTGCAAAAACAGACACTCGCATGTTCCAAATATCTGAAGATATTTACAGGGAGGTAAGAGCTTGACCAAGGGGTGCATTATTCTTACATAGACTAAATTCTTCAGCTTCAACAAATACATGACTTCCAGGTCGGACAGGAAAGCAAAAGCAACACTACCCCATTTGCCCATCACCTTCAAACTCGCCTCTGGGTGGTCCAATGGTCCCTCTATTTTCGAAGCGTCACAGTATCAAATGATGAGCCGCTTTGTCTCGCAACGCTCCTTTCTCTCGATATTAAGCCCATAGCAGAGGCATCAACCCGCAGGGACAGAATGGCACTACTCTGGCAACAGCTCGCGAATCGCCATGGAGGTATCCCTCCCCGGATAATTTTCACTGAGGATAATCCCATACAAAAGCTGGGCTTCCGTTGGGCGCCACTATCGTTGCTTGGTTCCTCTTTTGAGTCCACAATTAGTGCCAACGCTAGAGCAGTACGTTTCGATATGGTCAACATGGAAGCTTCTGATATTGGAATTCTAACTCCACTTGGTCTTCGAGTTCGTTTCAACGGAGCAAGACTGAGCGTTCGGCCTCTGGATCCAATTCTTCCACTTCATCCATGGGAGGGCGTAATCAAGCCTCGGGAGGACATGGTCTATATCAAACAAGAAGCCACGGGCAAGTGGTTCCGTATGATTGATGCGGAGCTTGTGAGAGCCCAAGAGACCGGAATGTTCTCCGAAGAACGAGTGGAAGAATGGTTCAGCGCAGAGAATCGATTGTGCAATGGGATGCATCAACAAGGTGCGGCGCTCATCTTTGATAAGATGCGAATGGATACCTCGATTACAGAACACGCACAGACTATGCGCCAGAGTGTGCTGGTCCATATCCAAGACACCGAGGTACAAGATCCCGAAGCTCTCCATGTTCACACGTTCAGGCCCGTTATCATTGAGCAAGTTGGTGACAAGGAAGGAACCATGGTCGAGAGTCTTCGTCACCTGGCGGGAAAACTTGCACAAGACCCAAAAACTCTAAAGCTCAGAGAGATTACAGGTCGTGAAACTGGCGGCAAAGAGTGGAAGGCAGCAAAGGAAGAGGTGAGAGAGAGGATGAAGCAAGTTTGCATGTCCTTTTGGGACGCAACGCCCCAGTTCGCAGAGGCTGTGGGGGCATCCTTCGGTCCTGGCATGCGGGAGTGGGTATGGGCAATGGTTCCGAAACAGTTTTCTCACGATATTCTACTAGAAGATTTACCTCCATCTCAGACGTGGATTGTCGATTGAGCTATAATATGGAGCAGAATAGTTAGTGGATTGGTAATGAAGCCTTTGTGTCACACATGAGAGCCACTTCCACAACATGCCGAAGTTGAACAGTTGTAATCAATGACGGAAATACGAATAGTTTTAGGAGTTGACTACAATATTTAAGTATAATCTCAGGTATTGAGAAGGAAATAACGGTAAATAAGGTAGATAAAAAAAGAAATCGGATACCAATGCTTGTATCCTAACCCTAACCCTAACCCTTGTCATGGTGCAGAAATTTAAAGGTGCTGAAAGGGGCATCGGAAGGCGTGATAAGTGGCTGCTGAGAAGGCTTGTCATAGGTAATAATATGTTATATATTTAGAGTAAAATGAGTTGTGGAGCTCTTTTGGTTTAGAATCCTTTAGTTTTAGTGTTCTTGCGGATTTGGAAAATAGTTCGAATGCATAGCCATAAGTTAGTTGTTCAGTTCAAAATGCACCACTGTCGTTGCAACGTCTCATCGCAGTGGGTTAGGACGGGGAAATCGAGTGGAATATCATATAATTTAAGTGTAAAGTCTATGACCAAATCTATTCTATGGTATCCAGTGATAGGGCCATCTTTTGTGACCAATGCTTCAATGCTCCGGGACGCCTATGCGAAACCTAACCCATGGGAATCTCAACGCTTAACGTGCCAAATTCCAGACCCAACTCATGCGGTGGGTATGTGTGTCATAATAAAATACAAAGGAAAGAAAAAGAAAAATCAATACTGCTGGTAAAGAGGCTTGCCGATTTTAGACCGCTTCAACATCGCGAAACTCGTTACTAGTACTACCCTCTCGCGACTTTTCTCGGATCCGCTTGGTATATCTAGTTTCCCGATCTCTTGTATGCACGGCAGGATATAGGTCAATGGCAAAAGAAAAGGCGTAGAAAGAGAAGACGAATGAGATGATCCACTCAAAAACGGCAGCAGGGTTTCGGTGGCCTGTCTTGGCACAAACGCCAAAAACAATAATGAATGAGAGCTCGACGAGAATGAATACGAGCTTCACCCAAAATGAGAGACGAAGCTTGCTGTGGTCGCGGTTTTTTATTCCCATGCGCTGGTATTCCGCGCAGAGACAAACGGCAGAAAAGAGGTATCCTCCAATAAATAGACCTAAAAATGTGTTGTGCAACCGCTTGTGAGCGCCAGTCTCGAAAATAGACAAGCAAATCAACCCGACGGTTCCCACTGTTGCAAAAGCGAGGCTCAGGCCTGAGAGGACCTTCTCACTGATGGATGAGTTGGGCAGAAGTCGACCATTGTGGCGCAGCCAGCGCTCTGCGATAAAGGCCGCATCCAGAAAGACGGCGGTAAGAACGCAACCAGCGATAAATAGTGGGCGGAGGCGGTCGGCGCCGATGTTGCTGATGTAGGCAATATCTGCCTTTTCGTTCATGGTAGGAAGGCGTCTAGCATGGTCGTCGATTACCCAGGAGAGGAGCATGCCCAAGAGCATGCCCATCCATACTAAGCCAGAAATGATGGGAAGAACCTATATGAGGTTAATTAGCTAGCGCAAAGCCAAGAAATTGGGCAAAACATACCCAGTATGATACTATGCCACGGATGGCCATTATAAGTATAATGGGGGAGTCAGGTTATTGAGCGAGTCAAGTGCCGTGGATCCGTCAAATCAGGTAAGTCAGTCTGAGTAAGACTGACGGGAGGGTGGGTTGAAAAGGAGAGGGATGTAATTGGATATCTTGAAAGATGGAATAGAAAGAAAAAAAAGGATCTTGAAAAATGCGAAAACCCAGGCTTGTTTAATATCCAGGTCGCGTTAGGCCTTCCCAAGCTGGGTGGAGACCCAAAGTCGATGCGTCAATGGCGACGATGACGCTTTCACGGCGGACTCTCGGATATAACGGGACCCCGGCCACCACTGTTAGGGCCCGGAGGCTCCGCACCCCAACGTCACCCTACCCGCCGAATTGCCAAGTAGGTAATGGAGCACCTGACCAAATGACAATTGGCAGAGCCCAGGAAAAAACCAGGTCGCTTGTTACAAACGGGTACGCGTTTTGCGAGGCTTAGAGAGAGTCAAAGGCAGAAAAAGGCAGCCCTGCGTGCTGGGCGCTTTGCGCAGCAGTGGAGAGCGAGGTCGCGTGCGGTCGCAGGGCGTGGCGTGAACGGGTTCGGCGGGCTTACGCGACAAGATGGTGGCGCAGAAGCAAAGTGAAGGGGAGAGTGTGCCTGGCGGGATGGATTAGAGGAGTGCGGCGCTAGAAAAGGGAGAGCTTCGCAGATGCCGGGATTGTTGGTCAACGAGGCGCAGGCAAGGAGCATGACATCATTGGCAGATAAATTATTAATTCGCACTGAAAGGGTCGTCCAAATAAAGATGCGCCCACCACCACTCGGGTTGGGCGGCAGGAGAACCAGGGGGGCAACTACGAGGTGGAGCCATGTTCACTCAATCATGCAATCTGAGTCTGCCCCGTGTTGGCCTCTTCATCCTTGGCCCGGATTGATTTCAAACATGGTGTCTTTATAAGGTTTTGGCATGACCAAGGTGCAGACTTGGCACAGAAAAAAAACAAAAACTCGTGCGGTGTGTGTAACAAACAAGATTCTATTCCAGAGTTGCCAGGGAGAAGATGATCTCGCAGTCCCACCCCGCTAACAGCGCGCCAACAAGCATGTGTCGGCGACATCTGCAGAACGATACTGATAGCAACTAAATTTTCTTTCAAGCATCGATGACCAGGCCCCACTCATTAGGCCTTGCCGTGGCCATGGTTCTTGAAGTGCTCTCCGGTGATCAGAGGCGTGAAGATGAACTTGCTGAACGCCTCGTTGACGCTTCCCTTGGTCGTACCGTCCACTGCGCCATGCTTGGCCATGATGACTTCAAGTTCCTCCGCGCAGTAGAAGCGACGTCCGAGTTCGTGCACAAAAGCCTATTGTGTGGTCAGCGTCACAGTATGTGAAAAAAAAAAAATTGAAAAAAAGGTGTGGGGATTTCCCAGGCCACGAGAGTACTCACACTGTCGGCACCGCGCAAACTGTTTACTGCAGTCAAGACGTATTTGTCAACCTCCCCAGGGAGATGGGTCGTCTTATCCTTGACAAGATTAAGCAGTCGGATCAAAGAATCGGCATACTAGCCAGGATCATGTCAGTCATGCAACGTCTCCACATGGGACTTCACCATGTCCACTTACCGTCCTGTAAGCGCAGGCAATCCTGGACTCTTGGGTGCAGGTGAAGCACTTGTTAAGGTTCGACCCGTCAATGGCGATATCAAAAACGTCGAGTTCGATCTCAAGTTTGTACAAAGCGTTCTTGACAACCTATGCCTCGTTGTCAGCATTCGTCATCCATGACATGCCCCCCGTATTCATTACCTTCCAGCACTCATCAGGAGCATTACACTTGATACCCTTGATATAGGTAGCGATATCATCTGCCTTCTCAGCAAGTTCGTTCAACTTGTTGATGACGACGACATCAGTCAGCACGTGGCCCTCGGAGGGGGGCTGCGGGTGCTTGTGATGTTTGTGGCCTTTGTTTGCCTTGTTTGCCTTCTGGACTCTGTGCTGGTAGAACGGTCGAGGGGGGGGCTTGTTTCCAGGCTCGTTGGAGAGCTGAGGGATTCCGCCAGGAGAATAGCTGTTTTCATGGCCATGATCATGGATCTGCGGCCGAGTCACTCCAGGATTCTCGCTTTGGGGTGCAATAGTGAGGGCGAGGCCTGGGATGGCGCAGAGGGCACTGATGGCAATAGACAATCTCATGATGATTCTGAGTAATGAGGTAAACGAACGACTAGTAAAGACTGAAGTAACAATGGCCCTTTCCACTTGTCAACACCATCGTTCTTATATAAATACCGTCCCGTTTTTTATCTTGCCACGGGTTCAGTATGCCATTATCGCAGATCCTCGGCATCATGCAAAATAACAAGATGTAACCGCCAACCATGAGGATGCTCAACACGCAGCAACTTTCAAGATTTCGGGCCTTCTTGACTGTATGCACATCAGCCTTGGTACTCCAAAGGTACATTCTCACAGGGATAGTCCCGAGTGAATGTGTGAAGTCGTGTTCGGGTGCTTCATCCACATCACAAGATAGAGCCTGTTTTGACATCTACCACCCGCATACATGAGGCAGCAAGCAGCATTCTTCATCGGGAGTATTCAGCCAATTGTGCTTTACGAAGAGTGCCATGAGCCCCACACATACTCGTAATCCAATGTTGAGTTTTCTCAACAGCAGATTGGAGAACTTTCGTCTCTGAAAAGCCGTGGCATTTGCAACACAGCACATGAATGATGGTTCGTTCGACATTTTGCTTGCATGAGACCACTGGGGAGAGACCACTGGAGAAAGACCACGAATCACCAGCATCTCTAGTCAAAATTAATAATAAAGCAATAACAAATAACTAAATACATTTACCTAAAGATAATCGCTTTTCTGTTGGCTAGGATCACGTTGTGCAGTAACCATAGTAAAGAACATCGCGACCCCCAGCGGAATTAGTGGATGTCGTTCTTGGCAGTACACATGTGACGCAAAAAAAGGAAGACAAAGATCACAACACCTGCACCTCACATTTCAGAAGAAACCCTACATCAGATTTGGTTTTGCTCTTGACTAACAAGAACTGATCGCAAACGTTGGTGCCAAATGTTAGTTGAGGGTGGTGTAATTGGAGGCAGTATCGGCAGTATGTGCGCCGATGCTCCGGCACGTAAATCCCGATAAGATAAGCAAAGCAGCTTCCACGAGGAACCATCATCACCAACAAGCAACCGATCAGGCGCGCCATCTACCCACCCGCTCCTAGAACCAACGGTTGGAGCGTACACTACAATCTCTAGGAGGAGATTGTCAATCCATCTGGCCTCGCCGGCCTGCCAAACTCGAAACCGCCATCTTGTCCCTTAGTTCGCAGCGCGATCCACCCAAGTC
The DNA here is from genome assembly GCA_013403855.1 of Calonectria honghensis. Lineage (NCBI taxonomy): Eukaryota > Fungi > Ascomycota > Sordariomycetes > Hypocreales > Nectriaceae > Calonectria > Calonectria honghensis. Next base: position 223,756 of record VTGB01000061.1, on the reverse strand, counting down.
TGCACATCATGGCTCTCTCTCCTGTCGTCACGCACACGGCCGAAACGATCCAGCAAAACCAACAGCTAGCTCGCGCCATCTCATCGCCTCTCAAGAACGTCGCCTCCGGCCAGACATCCTCTTCCAATGGCACCCCCAGGCCCCCCGCACCAGCAGTTCCCGCTCCCCCCACACTGCCAACAACGTTGGATCTCGCAGAGCAGATGAACGATGAGGAAAAGAAGAAATGGGTCAAGGGTAAGGCACAAACACCGGAAAATAATTATATTTCTTGGTGTCTGTTTTCATACTGACGGCCCCTCTAGGCAAGAAGCTGGGTGAGGGTACCTATGCCATCGTCTTTCTCGGTCACCTCCGCTCCAAGCCCACGACACTCGTCGCCATAAAGAAGATCAAGGTCCAGAAAGAATACGACGAAGGCATGGCCCCCGATGCCGTCCGTGAACTTAAGCACCTTCAGGAACTACACCACCCGAACATCATCTCCCTCCTCTCCGTCTTCTCTTCCAAGGACCAGAACCTCAACCTTGTCCTAGAGTACCTACCCCGCGGCGATCTCGAGATGCTCATCCGCGACACAGATAATGTCCGATACGGTGCTGCTGATATTAAGACTTGGATGGGCATGCTTACCCGCGCCGTCTGGTTTTGCCACGAAAACTTTGTCCTCCACCGAGATATCAAGCCAAACAACTTGTTGATTGCCGCCGACGGCGAAGTCAAGCTTGCCGATTTTGGTCTTGCCCGCTCTTTCGCAGACCCCCACCAACTCATGTCCTCGCGCGTCATCACCCGCTGGTATCGACCTCTGGAGCTTCTCTTCGACGCCAAGCACTATAGCGGCGCCGTTGATGTCTGGTCCATCGGCACCGTCTTTGCTGAGCTTATCATGCGTGCCCCCTACCTTCCTGGCAACACCGACATCGACCAAGTCAAGCTCATCTGCGAGGCCATCGGCACGCCGACCGAGGACAACTGGCCTGGCGTCTCCAAACTCCCCGGCTACGCGGTGCCCGCTGCACACCCCGTCCGTGGCAAGGACTGGTACGAGATGCGCTTCGGCACCGTCGGCTCCGATGGCGTCGACCTGCTCATGAAGACGCTCATTCTTGACCCCAAAAAGCGCATCACCGCCCGCCAGATGCTCGAGCACCGCTGGTGGCATTCGGAACCCAAGCCCACCCGGAAGGAAGACCTCCCCAAGAAGGGCGGGGCCGGTGGCGAGGACAAAATGGGCGCCGACCTGAAGCGCCGTCCGGGCAACCTTGACGATGATCGTGGCTCAAAGGTTGCACGCAAGCTGGACTTTGGTGGCAAGGCTTAAATGAGACGTTGGAAAAATTAGAAATCTAAAATAAAAACATGTTCACGCCCAAGGACAAAAAGGAAGGGTCATCCAATCGGCTGATCAAGGGAGCAGCATTCACGGCGTTTAGGAAGCGAGGAAAAGGAGAGGGCATTAGCATCTCTGGGGTCGGGTTTCGTCAAAATCATACAATACATATTCTAGACATTTTGGACTGATACATTTTGATGTATTTCGTGATGGATCACATGTTGTGCATGTCTATAGGTTGACGTTATATATCCTTTTTTATCTTGTTTACGAGTTCGCAAAATGAAATTCCAACCATGATTGTCGCTTGCTTCAACGAGGATCAATGACTCCTTTTTATATATCTTCATAACGCATCCCATCGTCCCTGTGCCCTTCAGGAATGTCTACTCATAATAATACGAGGGCTTTGGCGTCTCTCTTTTTGTTTCTTTCTTGATCTCGTTTCTTTTTACATGAGTGAACACTCCATGCCATACATGGCTCTCTCCACACGAGCGCGAACCTGGTACCAGTCGGCTCGGCGCTGTGCATACTCGTAGACTTCCTCGGCGCGAAAAACACCGCCAAAGCGGTCGCCATCTGCAATAACGGTGGCCATTTCCTTTGCGTGGCTAGGATCAATGAGGTAAATCTGAGAGAGCTCGCGCAGGGCACCAAAGTAGGCGAGCAGGTCTGGGTTGCGGAGGGTGCGGATGTAGTCAAAGTAGAGGTTCATGTCTGCAATGAGCTTGATGGCACCATCCGTGCTGATGCGCTGACGCTTCAGGTGCTTGCAGATAGCGGTAAATAGACGCAGGCCAACTTCACCATTGAAGACATCAAGCATTGATTTGTCCGTTGTACCGACCAGCATCTTCGTGTGCGACGAAACAAGATCGACGATGCGTTTAGCCGTTGCCGTTGGACCAATATCCGCCTCTGCGGCGGCGGCGGCAGCGCTAGGGTCGTGGCCGGCATTGTTTGAGGATGCAACCGGATTGTAGTCAGTAGGGGCTTGGGTCGTGCCTTGGAGGTATTCGACCTCGTCCATGAGGACATCAATACCCTTATTAAGACCCGCAGCAACACTCTCATCAAGCATTTGTTCAAACTTCTTCTTGGCGAGACCAGCAGGGTCCAGAAAGTCGTTTCGGTCAGCAATCTTGGGTGTTGCAAGCTGCTGTTCGTAAAAGACGTCAATCATCTGCGAGATAAGATCACCAACATTGACGAGTTCGATAAATGTGACGAGGGGAGCCACGCCAGCCTTGTTGTGATCGCTAACCTCGCGAGGGTTGTAGTGCGAGAGATGGTCGACTGCCATGTCAAATCCAGTTTTGACGTGCTTCTGTCCTAAAATTCGGAGTAATACGACAAAGACAGTGGCACACTGCTCTTTTGCCTCGCCACCTGCTTGTCCACCTAGCCGAATGAAGACGGCCGCGCGCCCAAGACTCGTTTTAGCAGCGTGAACAAGATTGAGAGCGACTTCAATGCTGAACAGAGACTTGATGCCCTCCAGCTTGGATGCCATGAGGGCTGCCTTGGCAGCAAGTTCATCAGTCGGTGCATTTTCCGGCAGTGGGGTCCTCCGTCCTTCAAGAGGCAGGCCCGGCGTCTCTGGTCGTGATGGCTGGGGGCTCAAGGTAGCGTGAGCTGCACCATTAGACTCCGGTGCAGGTGTGGCTGGTTTCGTCGCGAAGGGCGAACCCAAGGTGGGCAGCACGGTAACGGGCATCATGACGACTTTTTTGAACGAGCTCAGAAAGTCCTTTTTGTCGGCCGATCGGTTGATGTTGGACATGAAGAATGATTCCAAAGACGAGTCCTGCTCGGAAAGCTTCTTCTCCCAGCTTGCCACCTCAGTATCGGCGTGGTTTGTGAAAAAGTCCAGCTCCGCTTGAAGATAAAGATCAAGGTGCGGTTCGAAAACCCTCAACGAAAGCTCCTTGGCTATCTCCAGAAGGTCCCGCGAGGATCCCTTAGGTGGTGTAAGGGACTGAAAAAAGAGCATCGTCTGTTCAAATATACCCGACATGGCCTTCAGGTAGGATCCCAGGCTACGGGCGTGAGCTTCGTCAAATAGCGGAGTCGAATATTCCATAATTATATCCTCCCTAACTTTGTCCACGAACGACCAGAAAACAGCTGGTGCGTCGGGGAAAATGCGCTCCATGACACCAGCCTGTTCGTTGACCTTGGCCAGCAGCATTTCAAGAAATAAACGCGATGGCTCCAGTGTCACATCATCAGCCGCTGCATGATTGAGACAGTCCATCGAGTTCACCATCAGCTCTTTGTCATTAAAGATCGGGTGCTTCTGGATGAACAGATCAAGGCCAGCTCCGGTTGTGGCACCGTTGAGCATGTACAAAACGTGGGCATACCGGCGCATTCTGCCATCGACGTCCCAAAACTCGTAACCCTGCTCAAATTCACGCAACACAGCGCTCTCGAAGATTCCCACCATGTTGGACAGCTTCTCCTCTCGCTCATAGCATCCAGGAGCCCAGTCGCTCTTGGCGAAGCGACCCAGGTTGGACAGCATCTGGGCCTGCTTCTCGGGATCGCGAAACGCCTGGAACACGATAGGATCGGCATGGCTCTTTGCCCGTATCAAGTCGAAATAAAATGGTGCTAGGGCGCCATAGATTTTTCCATACTCCTGCCGGGCACCCCCGCGAATGCTCCGCACTTTCTTAAAAACATCGAGATATGCAGCGGGGTCTTCGGAGGGGTTGCTTGGCGGAGCCCCCAAGGTCATGGTCTCGAATCCATCACGAACGTCCGATGTTGATACTTGGGCCTCGTTTCGTTTGGCCTCCTCGGCAGTGGCGTCGAATATCGTCGTCGAAGTGGGTTGGGCCTCAGGTGCCTTGCCCTGGGCCGCAGCCTTCTTTGCCCGCTCAACGGTCTCCCGCCTCCTTCGCACCGCCTCTTCGAAACGGCGCCGAGCTTCCTGCTCATCCCAACATCCCATACTCTTTAAACGAGAGACCCATCGGGTGTCATCGTACACCATTTCCTGCATGCGGCGAGAGGCGCGGGCACATCGTAACTGGTCAGCGACGGGGAGGTAATCGAGGATCGTGACGAGGATTTCTAACAATACCACCGGTTAGCTGTGTCTCATGGCGCGGTGAACAGCAGCAAAATGACCCCGCAGGCACCTCACATGGCAGTTCAACGTACCTGCTGGGAGACTAGACCGCGAGTCGAGCATTTCGGTGGCCTGCAGAGTCCTCAAGATGCTGCCGCGGTTAGCGGCCGCATTCTTGGACTTGTACATGGCGGGGAGCGCGTCTAGGGTGTGTTTTGCTGGCAGACAAAATCATTCAGAAGTCTGCCGGCTGCTTCGAGCTTAAACTTGTGCTCCAGGTGGGCTGGATTGGTCTGTCGTGGCCCCGTTGCGAGTGGTTTTAGCACAGACCGTCTAGCCCATCAACATGTCGCCGCCGATCTGCCGACTCGTATCGACAGCGGCATTGAGCGTTGAACAAGCAGAGGATCTTTGGCGATGAAGCTATCGCGGTGGCGTAGGACGTTTGGTGCAGAATTGGCGGGATGGGACGAGGTTGTAAGTGGTGAGATTTGCAGATGTGTACCTGGGATCCCCTGTGGCGGTTGGATGTTACGTAGTTGCGACGCTGTCATGTTAGCTCGCTGAGCAGAAGCTGGGCGGTATGATGATGCCCCGCATCAAGTCAAGCTTTAGAGCAACGCCCCTTATGCATGCCATTACCCTATAGTATCGGACTTTTCGGGCATGTGCACCCGGTGTTGATCGTGATGTGCTTCATTACGAACAAAACAAAACATTCGCGGTTTCACTCTCTGCCATGTGTGCCTGGGTGGGTAGAATCAGGGCGCTTATTAGAACCAATAGTGTCTAAAAAAGGTAAATACTCTTCAAACGCTGGTCGACACCAACCCGATGCAAAAAGCATACCCAAAAGCAAAACCAACTGTCTAGGTAATTTTGCACAATCCAACACCCAAACTCCTAAAAAAAAAAGTATGCTCTAGCCAGGCCATGCCTTAGGCATGGCCTGCTAGACGAGCAAGCTGCCCAGTTTTTATGTTCTAACTATGAGCCTTGCCGACATGCAAATGCTATACCTTGCCAATATGCGTCCGAAGAAAATACTCTACTATACCTCGCAACCAATCCTCTTCCTGTAGGTGTGGTGCATGGTTTCTTTTCTTAGTCCAGGAACGTGAAAAGATTTGTATGAAGAATGTTCATGGCACGGGTAGAATCCCGAGCATTTATCACACAAGAGATGTTGATCTCACTGGCTCCTATGATGTTTTCGTTAATACTAACTCCCCAGAAGAGCAATCTTTTTTGCAACATACCCTGTGATATCATCTCAATGTTGACATTGTGTTCACCGAGAACGGAAAACATATTTCCAGCGATTCCCACCATGTTTTTCATCTCAGCACCAACCAGACTCAGAATAGCCATGTCTGTCAATACCGTGACCTCTCCGATAGTGGCCAGCTCCTCGGTAGCCTTAGCCAGAGCCTCCATCTCAGTGCTGGCAGCGTGAATGGCCATGGAAACGTGGACCTCGCTGGTAGAAATAAGATCCACCGAGACGGAATGCGTGTCCAGTATGGCAAAGATCTTGGCGAAGAACCCGTGAGAGATGGAGCGCTTGTTTGAGTGCACATTGATGACGCTGATGTGATCCTTGATGGTGACGGCCGTTGGACGCTTGGGCTTACGGCGTACCTTGCCCTCCCTGCTCGGTGACTGACGTTGAAGCTGGTGGCCGGCACTCAAGATGGGGTCGGGAACAACAATGGTGCCATTGCCGCGTGGGTTCTTGACGTTCTTGATGCGGATGGGAATTGGGGGCTTTGAATGGATGACCTGGTCCATGGTGAGATGGTGGATGACTTCGGAGCCGTAAAATGTCAGCTCAGCCGCCTCAGAGGGCGTGATGGAGGGTAGCAGGCGAGCCGTGGGCACTTTGGTTGGGTCAGCCGTAAAGATGCCATCAACCTCTTTCCAGATCTGCAGCTCCTGGGCCTTGATGCCGACGGCGCAGAGGGCCGCGCACAAGTCGGTGTAGCCGCGGCCAATGTCTCCGTCCATGAGACTGCCAGGGACATTGCCAAAGAAGCCAGTGATTACGGGGATGCGGCCTTCACATGCGATGATCTTGCGGGCAAAAGCCTCGGAAGCGGTGCGGTAAAAGTCGACATCCAGCGTGCTGTTCATGTCATAGTGAAACGAGTCAGTCAGGTCGACATATTCGGCATCCACGCCCTGCAATGAAAGTCAGCCCCTGCTACCCCCCAATACGCGTCCAACCCAGGCAATTGCATACCTCATCCTGTAGTAGGGCGGCCATGAAGCGGCAGCTCAGCTTCTCACCAAAGCTGATAACTCGGTCCTTAGCACGCGAGTTGATCTCGAGGTTGAAGCGCTTGGCGGCGACAATGTACTCGGTGAGCTCCTGGCATTCTTCCTCGATTTTCTGGACAAGTTTCGCACAATGCACGGGGTCCTTGATGAAGTTCTGGGCAGCTGAAACGTGGTCGGTACATATGTCCCTGATTAGACTGCGCGCCTGCTCGACGAGCTCGCACTTGTGCTCCTCGTCCGAGGTGCACATTGCGGCGCCAACGCCCCGAAGCGTGCCATAGACACCCAACAGCCTGTAGCGGGCCAAGAGCCCCACGGGTTAGCCACTATGCAGGAGGATGCATAAAACAAGGCGGCGGGAGAGTGCGCAGATGCGCACCGGAGAGCGGGGATGAGTCAGGGCAAGAGTAAAAACGGCATGGGGGGAATAAACAACCAGGAGGGGCCGTAACTCGACACCGCTGAGGGAAATAGTGAAATCAAATGCAATTGATGCCATTCGCAGACTTACCGGCTAGTGGTTCCCTCTGCTTTCTTGCCTGTGCTGCGAGCGGAGCAGACGACGATAACGCGGTTCTGAGACAGATTGGCCCTGTTTGGAGTAGAAAAAAACGCGGGGTCAGTATCCCACGATGCAATTGGCGTGTGTTTTCTTTTTTTTTTCTTGGACATTTTCCTTCATGTCCTCAAGACTGGGGTGTGATATCATACCTGACAATATCACGAGCAATCTATACAAAAATGACCATGTTAGAAAACAGTTTTTTTTTCATAGAATTGAGTCCCTTCGCTAGTTGGAGTGTTGTTTTCCTTTTTTTTTCTCCTCTTCTCTCTTGTCATGATGGGTGTCAACAAACCTTGTCTGGAAATTTACCAACGCTGGTGCCGCCAAACTTCTGGACGACCCAGCCGAAATCGGACTGGTTGTTGTAAATAGGACTAGGCATGATGGCGGATATGTTGAGGGGGCCTCTTCCCATTTGACAGTAAAAGGACCTCCGAAGCTGATGCTGCGGAGGAATATGTAAAAGAAAGAAAAGGAAGACCCGATCCAAAGTCAGAGGGTGAGTAAATACTCTACCGTAGAGCGTTGATTGGCAGCAAGACCCGGTGGAGTCGTGCGTCGATGAGTAACAAAAAAATTCCCAAGTCCGAACAGCGGAAAATGGCCTAGCAGTCGGGTGGTGGAAGCGCTAAGAGTGAGTGACCCGCAATCGAGCCAAGATGGCAAAAGACGCTAAAAGAGAGTCGTCAGCAAGAATTGAACTTAATCGATGAGAATATGGAGGCTAGAACCACTAACATGCTTTCTTCAGGTAGAAAATAGTTGATGCGATGGTGGTTCAGTCTGTTCTTATTGTTTTTTTTTCTTGTCCAGCACTCTGACTACCTCTAGTTCCTTTTGTATGACTGTACTCTGCTTACAAGGGCAAAGAAAAAAATTGGACAGGGATCCTGAGTCAACCAGCAGACCTAGGTAGAAACGACAGGTTCCGGGAACGGGAACGGGAACGGCACGCCAAAGCTTCGGTCGGAAGGGAACCAAGTGATTTGTGAGATTTGACTATAAGGTGCACGTCTATGCATGCAATGGCGATTGAGGCCGATTGTAGAGGGTCGTGGCGAAAAGCGATTGGGCGAGCGGTTGTCCTTGTTTTCCCGTTGTCAGGAGGCAGAGAGATCGGCTGGCACCTTGATTCCCATGTGAAGAACCGTGAAAGTGGAAGTCCGGGGAAAGGATCAACATGGCCATCCAGAAGGCTACACCTTGTATTTATTTGCTCTCTCACCCATGTCTTTCGCCTCCTTGTGCACCGCTATCTCTGGATCCTCTGCAATGCAGCATCTTGCAGACCGGTAGTCGTTTAACTTCCTCCAATGCACTGTCAGCATGTCATCACGTCCCAGAGTCCAGTCGGCAGCATGGCAAAATGACTCGATAGACGCCATCCATCCTGTTCCGTCTTCGGCTGCCCTTCTCCCCTGCTCAACCCGAAAAATCTCCACTCATTTTTGGGTCTCGACCACATGCGCCGTTGCATTAATTACCCGGCCTTGTAAAGCACACCCAGCCACTCTACTCAGCATGTCGTATTACCCGTCCTCTCATCGCTCTCTCGATTCGGGTCCTGTCCGACAGTGGTTGCTGACAGAATCCGTGGGGGGTGACAGGACCCTTCTCGCCCATTTGCCCGCTGTCACGTCATCTCGTAGTTCCTGCGTTGGTGCTGTGCGGGGAAGGTACGCGGTAATCACCAGCGCGCACATGTAGGCCCCCCGTCTCCCCAGTATGGCTTCTGCAGACGAAGTATCACAGACTCAGCTACCGTCTCGCGCAGGTTGATTCGCAACAGCCAGTGGACCTGAAGAGCCTTTGCTCTGGCACTTCCAACTGCTTGATTAGGATGCAATACGACATGTACTCCCAGTAAATCCACTAAAAGTCTCGCATCAACGAATTACCAAACTCAAGGCAAGGATGTAATCCAAATCTGCCGTGTGTTATGAGTTTGATTCGGTAATTCGGAACGCCCTGTGGACCACAGCATCCCTGTCCAGGCCGCTTTGGTTGGTTGATCGAGAATGACGCCGCGGCGGAATCAAGACCCACTCACCCATCGACCAATGGGTCGGCTACGGGCCAGCGCTGCTAAATCCACACTTGTGCGTTTACAATCCAAAGACTGCAGATGGAGAAAACGCTCAAGGTATACAATAACACTTCGGATTTGAAACATAGTCAACATATTGATCAAGTAATGACGCATTCCATTTCATCATCGAAAATAGCCAAATCCTGCCCTGACCAATCCATCTCCAAGATGCCACTTCGAAACTACAAGGTAGTAAACGCACAGCTGCCACTTCAAAATATACATACATCGAACAAACAGAAGCAGCTCCTGCACACGCAGGCGGCCGGTCACTGACAGCTTCGCCTTCACCCTTTGCCAACGGACTTGAACCAGAACAAAACCACAATCACTCCAGATCCTCTGGACTGCCGTCATGCCTTCGTCCATTCATCCCATCATGCCAAATTAACCCTCTGGGAAAGCCGTGTATTAAACCGCCCGTATATAGAGACCCACTCCCGGAACGCCAGACCATTTCAACTCCAATCACACCCCTTGAATTACTGGAAATCACAAGCCTGTGCCGGCGGAAAGTTCATTGCCAGCCATTAGACTGGGGTCTTGGTTTTCAGTCCCTGTGAACCCAAACTTGTCCATGGGGAAGTCCTCCTCGGGCGTCCGGATGCCGATCCCACTGTCATCATGCGAGTCTCCGCCTCCCATAGCCATCGTGTTCTGGCTTGATCGGCTGGGCGGAGGGAATGGCGCTCGTCCGGCTTGCCCCTGAGATATGTTGTTCAGGTGGTTGATGTCATCGCTGCCGCTGCTATATCTTGACGTTTGCCGACTCGTATCCTTTGTTGTAGCCTGTGGCTGTGTGTTGGCTGCAGGTACGGCGTTGAACTGGGTGGATTGATGTTTCATGAAACCTCCTTGCTCAGCCAGGAAGCATGTCATCTCGTCCACCCATGTCTTTGTCACCCACCATGACCCAAAGCTCTTACCCTGGGCCAGCGTAAGATCTCTCATGACCGCAGTGCCGACTCGTTCCACGCACCACACAAGATCTGTATGCGAGGCATAAGGGAACTTGGTGGGCAATGCTCGAAGAAAACCAACCCATCGGTCAAGCACGTTTGCTCCCGAGGACTCAACCTCATTCTCTCCATCCAGTTGTCGGCCGCTGCGAGAAGCAACATCTCCATAAATTGTAAGACACTCAACCTCCCACGGCACTTTAATGGGATTCAGGAGGTCGCGCATCTCATTGAGTAACAAATTCACCACATCATCCATACCCCGAGTAGGAATACACTCAGCAATCTTGCGAGGGCGGATCATGGTGATCCAGTCCACATACATCTGGTCGCGGTTCGCAGGATTCGATAGCATGTTGGCAGCGGCGTGAGCTGTAAGGTTCACTCTCAGTGCCCGGTCAAGAAGCCCAGCAAAGAGAGCAGCGGGTGCCTCCTTGGCTCGGATAACGTGTTGAGGCTGTCCTTGGAATGAGTCTCGTATATGGGGTACAAGTCGTTCTGAGATGTTTCTCAAGGTATCCAGCACTGGCTTCGGAACCACCTGCAGTGTCAATGCTGATACAATGCTCATCATTCGCTGATACAGACTGAAATCGCACTGCTCGATCCATGGCGCAATAGCAGGATTTCCAAAAAGTTTTTGCACAGGCATTGTCAAGGTTCCCTGGAAGGACGTGTACAGGTGGAAGAATGTCTTCTCCCTGCAGTATCGTATACACTCGATCAGAGATGTGCAGTGTGATCTATACAGAGCTGATAATGATTTGGCGGCATCGGGGTCTGTTCCTTGGGGCAGGTAGGATTCGATAGCGGGTAGGGAGACTGCTTGTGACTGTTCAACCGATTCGTCATGATCTGTGGGGAACGCGAGCTCGAGCGTGGTCTTCGTGGAGGTTGTGTGCAGATGATCGATGCTAGCCAGATCAGGTTGGTTATATAAACTGTGCGACCTGCTTCCGATTGAACTAGAAGCGGAAGCATTTTTGGCGTCGGTGCCAATGTGAGGGGATGGCAGGGAATCTCGACCTAGGTTTCCGCTTGATTGAGCGGGAGCAGTGCTGAGCACATGTCAGTACTATGTCTCAAACAACGCGGGTGGCTGGGGTCAACATACTTGAAGCTCTGTGTAAAACTGCTGGCCTCAGGAAGAGGCCGCGTTGGTTGTGAGGAGGGCTCTCGGAGATCAGGCTGGTCATCGACGAGTGTAAAGTTGACGTAATGATATTTGGATTCACCTCGAACACCAAGACGTCGAGTCTTCAGTCCAGGGAATAGGACGCGAACCAGCTTGCCGAAACTGGCTGGGTTGAGAACCGTGATCCTCTCGGTAGCACATCGGGAAGCGTAGTTGGCGTAGACTCGGCCTCGAGGGACAGAGCCCTTGCCCTTTGAACAGACTGAGTTGATCCTATAGAGGTTAGCATACGCTGGCATTCCAAGTTTGTCAAACACCCCAAGCGTACCAAAGCATGGCAAACACCTGGCGGGTTCGCTCCGAGTTGGGGCCTCGCTCATTGCCATGAAGCTCGCCAGCGACATCCTGCAGGCTGCGGTGTCTATTAGCGCCAAAGAGCTGTCGCATTTCGAGTTCGTTGTTCGCGCTGGATCGAGTCGAGGTCGGTTTAGGAGGGCCTGAGAGGCCCAGCATTGAAGAGTCACCCTCATCGTGATCGTCGCGGTCCAGGAGCTGGCTGTCACCCTCAGTGAAGCTGGCGTTACCCGGGAACTGGTCAGAGGGAAGAGGGTGCCGGGGCATAGGATGCTTTTGCTGGTATTGCATGGGGTGGCCCATGGCAGCGCCCATGGACGCATCCATGGCGAACTCCTGGCCGGTGGCCTGCATATGGGTCGCGGCCTGCAGGATCAAGTCCTCAGGGGACATTTGGGGGGCGCCGCCCAGGTCCTTGTGATGGCCATGGTCATTGGGGAGCCATTGCCCGGAGTACATGTCTGAGGCGTCGGCAAAGGCAGCCTGTTCGAGGTTGTGCTGGTTGTTGACGCTGTGGATGGACGTTGTTGAAGCGCGAGAGAGCGGACGCTTTCTTGCTTTGATGGCGGCACGGGCAGCTGGGTTATCCACTGAAAAACAATTGTCAGTTGGGTAAGGTTCGCATCGGGGGTGTGCGAAATGTAGATGGAGGCCGAGGACGTTGTTGTGGTTGAGGTTAGGGTGGGAAAAAAAGGAAGAACGTACTCTGCTCCATGTTGTGAGGGACGCTATTGTTGATTTGGACTCGAGGAATTTGTGGGCTACCGAACAACAAACATTGGTCGGGGCCGGATGCGCCGACACAACAACAAAGAGGCGTAAGGGCGACAAAAGTCGACGACGGCGGGTATCAGAGACAATAGCGACCAGAAAGGAAATACAAACTTCTTCTTTGCAAAATGCTGCGCAAACGCGCTCTAGATTCTGTCCGGATGCGCGGCGCTTGCCTAGGAGTGTGTCGTCGAACGAACTGTTGTGTTGTGCTTGTTTTCCTGTTGCGAGGCCAACGAGAGGAGAAAAGCATGGGCTTGGGTCAGTAGCACGGCGGGTGGCCGCGGCCGAGCCTTAGGTAAGCGCGTGTCTGGTCAAATTAGCCGAAATTCGAAATTCCTCTGGCTGAGGGGCACGCTGCCATGACTGGCTGGAGTGAGCCTGTGGCTCGTGGACTCCCGTTGTCTGGGCCCGTTGGTGGTACCGCAGCGCAGATTACGGTGCAAAGCGCACGCAATTCTGCATGGCTGGTACCTGGCTTGGCGGGCGGTTTGGTCCTAGTGGCTGGTTGTGGCTGGGCCCAAACAGCAGATGCCCCACAGACCATGATCGTATACGACAAGCCGAGGAACAAGTGGAATTTGGTCCGGGATCGACTACGGAGTATAATTACATGTCCCCAGTCGCATCAAACATGCTCAGACAGTAAGACGCTGCCCAGCAGGCAGGGAATTTTGTATACCGCTACTGCAGGCCCAACAGAGTCTGATAGAATGCTAGCCCGCCTTGTACTGGGCAACGAGATCAAATCCACCTGACCTGGCACTTATAGAGAGACACGCGATCATGGTCAATGACGTCTCGGTCCAATGGGTGTTGTGCATGCGTCCGTAGATAACGGACGCTAGACACTGGCGAGCCCGCACTTGCGTCTGTCTGCGTTGGAAGGCATGCCTTATCGTAGCCCTGTGATCTTTGAGGCGTTATTCCGGTCAGTGCTCTTGCAGGTCAACCCTCGCCATGCTGTTGCTGTCACTATAGTTGCAAGATTCCGATCAGAACCGCCAAGCATCTACACCTTATTTGCACCACCATCAACAACCATTTGCACGGTCGCAAATTCCCTGCAAACCTCAGTGAACCAGCCCCTTTCTATTGCATCATGTTTGAGGTTTGAGATGCATACTGGTTGCATCGCAGACTTACCCTGTACGATTTTGAGGACAGAGTTGCAGTGGTCTAGTCACTAGCCGGCTAAAAATACATGTGACGTAGTGGTCTCCCCTCACCTAACTCGAGTACCTGCCGCCATGACGGCTACCTGAAGCATTAACAGCTGTTCGTCTCAGTACCTGGTCAGTAGACTGCAGTTGTGCGTGTGCGCTGGTATCGCTGCAACTCGCATGACCCTGTCTCACAGCTGATTAAGTCAAACAAGCCCCCCCCTCCCCAAGCTCCAAGGCCCGGTCGATTGTGTCTCCCAGTTTTCCATACCAGTCTGTCTTCATTGCCTTATTTTCTCCTCCCAAACCTTTTTTTCTCTTCTTCCTCGAGTCATCATCAGCTGCACTTATTTCTGCACCTCCTGCATCTCTGTGAGGGTCACAAGCCACTGACACCGCGTCAATTTTCTTCCCACTTTCCAGGTTTCGCTTCTGCTGCTACGTAGCTGCTAGCGCCGTGATAAAAGCTTCCACAGACCTTGGCCTTTTCCACTTTCAACCAACTACGACCACGATTACCGCACACTCCCTGTCTTTCCCTTGGATTGACTACGACACACTTTCAATCCCAGAGCTTCAAATCAATTTCCACCACAACCGTCAAAATGTCCGCTCAAGACAAGGCCCAGCAGTACCTGGCTCAGCTCGACCGTGAGGTATGTTTTTTTTCTTTCTTTTTTTGTGGCCACAAGATTGCGCTCGACATGGGCGCATTCAACCCCTCCTCTTTCGGGCTGAATTATGCTGACTGCGACACCGTCGTGATAGCTGTCCAAGTACCCCGCCCTGAACAATCTCGAGAAGACCGCCGGCGTCCCCAAAGCCTACGCTGCTATCGGTGTCGGTGCCCTTTACTTTTTCCTCATCATCTTCAACCTCGGCGGCCAGCTTTTGACCAACCTGGCTGGTTTCGTTATTCCCGGTTACTACTCACTGGGCGCTTTGTTCAGTGCCAACAAGGAAGATGATACCCAGTGGCTGACTGTGCGTTGATTTATCCCGGAACTTGCGGTATGCGCTGCTAATTTTGTGACAGTACTGGGTTGTTTTCTCCCTCTTTACCGTGGTTGAGAGCTTCATCCAAGTCGTTTACTGGTTCCCCTTCTACTTCGTTTTCAAGTTTGTCTTCCTCCTGTGGCTCTCTCTGCCCGCTTTCCGGTACGTCAACCCCTCCTACTGTGCGCAGGCACAGCCAACCCGAACCGACTGACAAAATCCATTTAGTGGTGCCGAAGTTGTCTTCCGATCTTTCCTTGCCCCCGCCCTTAGCCGATACTTTGTCGGTGCTGGCTCGACCGCTTCTGGCCTTCGCGCCAAGGCTGACGGCCTCGACAAGTCCGATTAAACGGCCAGCACGGAATAGCTTGGTCGCTAAGCCTAGCGTGCGCGCCCAATGCGTGCGCATTCCCGGGCCAAGCTGGTTATCAGTCACGATGGAGTATGAGAAATAATCTATTCCTAAGCATTTTATGGGTACTTTTACACAACCCCAAAAAGAGGGTTTCGCATGGAAATGAACAGGAGGATCTATGGGTTTACATGGTGGGCGGGGAAGGTCTGCGTTTAAGGTACGAGCATGTAGTATGACACTGATTGTAATGTATGCTGCTCTTTTGTACGCTGGATTGTTAGAAGGTGGCTGCTGGAAGCTTGATAACACGTTTGCGTAAGTGTGTGTGCGTCTCCACTTGCCTTTGATCGGATGTTCCCGTGTTGTTCGTATGGTTTGCGCCAGCGAGTATTTTTCCGAAACGTGCTGGATGAGGAATTGCGGCCATCAACCACATTTCCACGTCATAGATTCCCACTGCCTGATTGCGTCTTTCCTCAACCAGCCCGCTTTATCGCGGCTGACGACGTAATCATCTATTACTGAGTGGGTGGTCGAATTCCCTGGCCGAGTTACGTAGTTGCCACGGGTCTTTTTTAGTTCCCTTGATCTGGCCGTGGGGCTGAATTAGCACGTCAGAGGGCCGGCCGGCCTAGTGAGGGCTTCTCCCCGGTGGATAGCAGGTGGGTGGTTGTGGCTTGACCTGTGGCGGTGCGTCATCCAAGGCTGCGCCTCATTTTGTCTGGAGTCTCGCTTGGCGCATATGGCGTTTGGGAATACGCCTGTCAGCGATACTTTGTACTATCACGCCGCCTCCTTGAACATTTCCCCTGAATACTTTGTCTTTACGCGCTCACAATGCTCGAGAGCGATCGATAATACGTGCAGCGCCGAATCGAAGTCTTCCGGCTTGTCCAACTTTGCCCCGACGATTGATAACCGACCGAATCCCAAGGCGATTGTACCCCCGGAGGGCATGCATTCGTCATGCAACTCAGTCCTCTCCAGTCACGACTTGCAGCATCGCTGGGTGCTTCCCTTATCATATTCGCACTCTACCTGCTACTTTTCTCGCCCAGCTTCGCTTCCGCCACCGAATTGCCGATAGAAAATGTCGTCCGCTTCGACGAATCCCCTGAGGGGACTGAGCCACTTGGCATTTCATATTCACCCGTCTTCTCTGCCTTTGATCGCAGCATCATCGGAAGAGCACCCTCAGGTGTCTCAACACTCACAAATAATGGCCCCGAAACCTCAAATGTGGACCCAGGCAAGATTGTTTGCTATATGATCGAGAAGAGTACACTCTCTAGCCGAGCCTTGGAATCTGAAACCGGTGATGACGACGACGGGGCCCAGAATCAACAGGAGGGCAAGGGTCACCAACTCGCGCGCCGCGCGACAGCCAAAACTGTTTATATTTCTGCCAATACATGCTTGCAGCCAAGCTTGGGCAAAGACAAGGATGGTGATGTACAGCAAGCGCCACAACTCAGTTTCTACGTGTCAAACTCAAGTGACATAACATGTCCAAGCACCGCCGAAGAGCTGTCCAAGATGACCCTGGTAGAGTTTGACGAAGGGGCTGTCATGTATAGTTTGAATACTACTAAGGATGTCTTTTTCGGCATCGCGGCCCCCAACATCACCTCAAAGTACAACGACACTTACAACTTTGAGATTGCGGTCTCACTCGACGAATACTATCACAGATATGACACGCAGAACAGCTCCCAGCTTCTTTGGATGGATAGTGACTCTAGTTCTGTTCTTCTTGTGACCCGGAACCTCACTGATAGCGAATCTGAGAGCGAACAACTTCTTCATGAACAACTCCCGTACGATATCTTCATCCAGAACAACAAGTCAGACACCATTAGCGGCATGAAACACTCGTTTTGTGGCTTGAAGAAGAAAGCAGAACTATGGGGAACATCCACAGGAACAGGAAAGGGGCTGAATCAAATTAGCATGGGATTCACCACGCGGGGCCCCGGCGGATTTGCTAAGCAGCAGTTCTATTTGGAGGGATTGAGCCCCAGCTCATCCTACTCAGGTATTCTTGTGCAAACTAGGAATACTACGGGCGACTCTTCCTCTAAAAGTAAGCGGGCCACGAGTGTAGGAGGAGGAGGTGTTGTCTTTCAAGCTACAACCTTCAAAACGTCTTCTGGTAAGTTCTATCTAACTGCTGGAGTTCCTAGTGGGGTAAAATCTAATATTATATGTGTAGCCACAAACTGCAAGGTGGTAACAGATCTTGAGTTTTGCAACGATATTCAGTATGCCGTGCCTGGTAACGATAGAAAGTACAATAGCTCGACACTGGCCAAGGCATACGACGATTATGCCAAGAGCATGTATGCCAACTTCGAAAAGGCTTTGATGCAAATTCCTTGCGAGGTGCCTCCTCAATCGAAGTACTCACTTGTCCGTTCTTGTGAAAGCTGCAAGACGGCTTACAAGCGATGGCTCTGCACTGTCTCGATCCCGCGATGTGAGGATTTCATGAGTAGCGAAGACACTAGCATCTACCGCAATGTGGGCCAGGCGTTCCCCAACGGTACCAAGCTCGCAGAAACACTGCGCACGCAACTTGGCCAGACGCCAGGTTTTAACGCATCTCGCAATTCGTGGATTGACGAGACAATTGAGCCAGGCCCCTACAAAGAGTTGCTTCCATGCGAAGATGTTTGCTACGAGCTTGTGCAGGCGTGCCCTGCTGCTCTGGGTTTTAGTTGCCCTCGGCCTGACTATCCCAGTTTCAACGTGAGTTACGGTCAGCGCGATCAACGAAGCCGTAATTTCACATGCAATTACCCAGGCGAGGCACGCACCCAGAACAGCCCGGCAGCAAGTTTGATACCGAGTGCCTTGATTCTCACCGTGTTGCCTGTGGCTATTTGGCTTGGATTGTGAGCCAGATCTGTTTTGAAATTTGCGGTTCTGTTCATTGTTTGGAAGATGGAGATCGAGGCTTTTATGCTTTTGTGGGATGTTGGCGTTGAAAGTTTTTTTTCAATCAATCATAACGGCGTTGGCGGCATCAATATCAGAAAGGAAGATGGCATTGCGCGGGAGCGGAGCGGTTTATTGTTTGCTTTCTATGTGAGATTGCATGGACATGATGATTCTGGAGTTGTATGCGCCGCGGACTGGTTCTAGATTCGGCGCTCCTGGTAGGCCGTCTTAGATTAACGGCCGGTAATTATTTCGAGAGAGAGAATTGGAAAAGGGGGGTCAAGTAGAAACAGATTCAGCTGTGAAATTTAGTGGCATGTATGAATAAATAAATGTTCTTTAATTTCTTGTACAAGTAATGGTCGCGAAATGGGTACGCAGTTGCTGGGCTCTTCTTGCATAGGTCTGCTGTCTCGTCGGTTGGTCGGTTCCTCCCACTTTCCCCCATGGAATATTTCTTTTTTTCCTTTTGCAAGCTCGCTACTTCTTGCTCTTTTGTATCATGAGCTCTTGGCCTCGCTTCCAGCCTTTGCCTTTTCATCATACGCCTTGACCGTTGCCTCGAGGCCGGTAATTGTGGCTGCAATGGCGCATTAGCTGCATCAGGTCACGAATTGCAGTTACAAAGTCAATTACGGAGAAGGAAAATAATTGGTGAAAAGGGGAGGCATTGATCATACCGTCTCGTTCCGCGCGGACCTCGTCTGTCTCGCCTTTTACCCACAGCCAGTATGTCACCTGGTAGGTGAAGACTGCAATGAGCAATGTCTTAGCGATAGGGCGGGTGAATTGTCTGTAGAATTGAGACTGCATTGGCGATCCATTGTCAATAATTGACTGGCATGAGTGGGACGAGAACCGGGGGGGGAAGGGAGAGCAGTTGAACGTACGGCCGGGTTGGGCGCCTTCTTGGTTGAGTATGCCCGCCTTGAGAGCAAAGCCGTCATGTTTTGCGCCGCGGGGGCAGAGCGCAACCGCGCAAGGGCTCTAATCGCCGTAGTCATATCTGTGTTTCCTCAAGAAAAGGAAAAAAAAACAGAGAAAGAAAAATACAATTTGGATTGTCGATGCCGAGCTCGGCTCCGTCTTGCGCGCGTAGAAGCAGCAAACCCTTTGGAGAGCAAAAAACGGTTCGTCATGCAACGATAAGTTTCCCTTATCCATCAGCCACAGACAACCAGGCTGCGCTCATCGCGTGGCGGTGCGGGGGGAGAGGGGAGTGGGGAGACCCTTTCGTTGTAGTACGCTGTGGGGAGTAGCGTCGGAGCGCGTCCTGTGCCGTGTTGGGGGTGAGAAGCGATGCTCCGAGCGTGCTGTGAGTGGTGGGTTTTCCAGGGGC
Source organism: Calonectria honghensis (assembly GCA_013403855.1). Lineage (NCBI taxonomy): Eukaryota > Fungi > Ascomycota > Sordariomycetes > Hypocreales > Nectriaceae > Calonectria > Calonectria honghensis. The sequence continues at coordinate 204,392 of VTGB01000061.1, read as the reverse complement.
TCGCGCGCCACGCTTCTAAACACATGTCCCTAAACGATCTAGGCACACGGCTGAAATCTGTCCCCTTGACGATCATCCGGTTTATTGTGGCGACGTATTCCGAACTCCATCCCTACTTGACACTTTTACAACTACGGCCAGGTAATCAATTCGTATTTACTTTTAAAAAACCACACACGGTCTCACCCTCTTTGCTTCCTCTTTTCACCTTCATTCACTCCCTACGGTTTAATTGATTCCATCATCATGGTAAGTGAAAAGGAGAAAAAAAAAAGATGGGAGGAAGCCCAGGCGCTCTGCTTCTAGCTTAGCTACCGCGTTCTGTTACATAGCCTATCCCTACGACAGCAAAGCTGCGCAACACCAGAACAATCATGCTAACCACGCTGATTAAAATAGGCCCAGACACCTGCGCAGCGACGTGGCAACGCAAAGTTCGCCAAGGACAACGAAACCCGCATGGGCAAGTCCGATGATCAGATGAAGAAGCGCGTCAAGGAGACCCCCAAGACCCCCATCTCTGTCTTCTGGCTTGGTATGCCGATTCCTCACCCACCCAAGTGGTTATTGTAATGTTCCATAACTCCTAACATGATGCGCGCGCAGTTCTTCTCGGCTTCATCATCTTTGGCGGTCTCGTTTTCGAGGTCATCGCCCGCTTCTTCAGCAGCTAGACAGACCATCCAACACGACCGAATACACTTCACGCACCTCGCTTCTTCCTCGAGACTGTCAGATTCCTAAACGACTGGACAAGAGCCGAGTTATGGTTGCCCATTGAGAATGTGGGAAGCGCCGCCGTTGCGTAATGGCCGGCGGCAGGGAATTGAGGGCGCATTTTGTGCTTCAGTGTTGACTGGAGCTTTTTAAGATATCATTGGATTTGTGGAACACCGGCGCAATAAAACGGTATGATTGATTGTAATGGGAATTTATTTCTTTTCTTGAAAGATGCAGACAGAAAACCAAACCAACGGGGTTTCTGTGACTTTTGGTTTACCGGACGCCGTGCCACTGATTGTGAGAATATATATAACATGCCCAACCAAACTTTGGTCCCTCGAATGCGCCGCCGTGTCCCTGTTGCCCTTATGCACCGAGTCCACGGCGCTTGCTGCCGCCCTCGTTCTTCGCCTTCATTCCCGCTTCGAATTGTCGCTGAATATCTGCTTCAGCTTTGGTCGAATCGGATTTGCCCTTGGAGGTGGTAGTAGCAGCAACAGTAGCACCTCCCTTCTTGCCGCCAAGTAGACGCAGGAACTTGGCCTGGCGGGCAGATCCTCCGCCAAGATCACCAACTTGCCATTGTTCAGCCTGAGCTGAATCGGAGGCCGCTTCTTTCTTTTCCTCCGTCGCAGGTGTCTCATCGCCTGCATGCTTTCTCTTCTTGTCTTTTTTCTTCTTTTTGTCAGAGACCTCAACCTCTGGTTCGGCCTCGTCGCCATCCTTCTCTCCTTTGTTCTCCTTCTCCGCTTTTGTCTTTTTAGACTTCTTCTCCTTCTTGGTCTTGGAACTGGCCTCCTCTACTGCAACATCGTCCTTCTTTGACTTTGACTTTTTGGACTCCTTTGCCTTAATCTTGGGCCGAGAGTCGGTTTGAGATGTATAACTTCTCTCGGATGCGGCATTGCTTAATCGGCGTTGTTTGAGGAGGATTTCGTCGGCGGGGACATTGGCAGGGACTTCTTCCATAGTCGGCTTTGTTACTGGTGTTTCTGAATCGCTGTCAGAGTCGCTAGATGATCCACTATCGGAAGTGTCATCACTATTGGAGGAAACATCGTCGCTGTTGTCGGAGTCCTCGTCCGTAACGGCGGCTTGGTTCTATTGGTGTGACTGTTAGTTATCGCATTACATATAACATACAAGTCCTTTGATTGACGTGCGCACCTCTTCATCAACCAATTTCTGATACTGGGCAGCAGCCTCCTTGGCTTCGGCAAGAAGCTTGTGGGCCTTTTCCTCAAGCAGCTTGGAGCGTGCCAGATAGCGTTCCTTTCTCTTTGCAATCTTGTGCGGGGCGGTGGCCGCAGCTTCTTTCTTGGCCTTGCTCTGCTTCTTGATCTTCAAGGCAGCCTTTTGCTCATCGGTCCGCTTACCGGGGGGCTTCGTACTGGCGCTGCGGGACTGCTTGGCCTCTGACTTGGCCTGGCGCTTCTTCTTGCGCTCCTCGGCTCGATGCTCCTTGTGGCCAGGCTTTTTGGTGGATTTAGCATCTGCAGTTGCCCAAGAGGCGGGCAATAAAGGTCAGGATTGGGTGTATGCAAAGGGGAATGGAGTTGGTGACAGGGATCGCCTCACCTTTCTGTGTTTTCAGCTGGACAGGGTTCTTCTCGTCGCTGGGGGATGTGGTTGGAGACATGGCGCGCAGGAAACCAAGGCAGTCTGCCTTGAATATGGAGACGATGTAGGACGGTGGGATGGATGTTAGCGACTGGTTTGGTGTGCGAGGGAGGGCGGAGCAGGGGGTGTAATGTGGTTGGCGTCAATGGTGAAGCATAGTACGATGCGCATTCACTCAGTTGCTGGAAGCAATCATCAGTAACTTTTTCTGCCGGGCGGTAACTGCAAGAGCTTCCAGTGGGGGGACGTAGGTGGCAGGGGTCGCAGCTGTGGAGCCGGGCGTTTGGAAGAAACGCCAGACGCTGTGACGGGAATCTATTTTTTCCTATTTAGGCAATGGCAGGGCTTCTCCACGTTCAGCTAAGGCATTCTTGATGTAGGTGTGTTTCGTCTGGGATGGGGCAATGGATGGCGGCATGAGAACACCACATGGTGTCTCCTCAGAGGGGGACACCCGTCGGCAGATAGGTTGATGGATTATCGCCCTTGTCTCTCTAGCCCTTCTCACGATATAAACCGGGATGACGTCGAGCTAGCAGCCCTAAGATAGGGACATGAAGATATGGCTGCAAGGGGGTCCACCCTGGAACTTTTACTGGCATCACCGCCACAAAGCACCATCATCAAGCGCAAATATTATTGTGTACGTACACGTAACCCGATGCAGATACCGAGAAGGGTATTTCGTGTATCTCATGTCTTGTCCGATGAACTTATTCTCCGTCCCGTTGCATACCTCCAAGGGTGGGCGCCGCCACGTCTAATTTCGATTCGCGCCGACTGGTCATGTACCTGACGCCATCGGCGTGAGGGCAGGGCGGAGCGGCTGCTGGGACTCTGACGCCCATTGTCTCCGTTTTGGACCCATATGATTTGATGATGCCGGTGTCTGATTCCGGAGTAGATGGATGTACGTACAGTTATTTCGCTCATTGAAACTCCAGCTGGGCGGCTCTGTTGTCACACGAGTGGGCTCTTGGTATTGAATCTGCCTTGTGGGCGGGGACTCGGGCACAGGCGCCTATACGCGGGTGCGGGAGGACTCGAGATGGGGCACCACCCGCTCACAACTAACACACGACACGGGTCAACAAAGACGCTAGCTAGCTGCTCCCATCAGTGCATTCGGTTACCATTCACACTGGGAGGACTAATCAATCGGTACTAGTTGGCTCGTGGCTGGATAGTAATCACAGCACAGGGCATACGTATGCGACAATTTTTGATTACCTATCATGGGCGCGTCCGTTGTGTATGGCGCGTCGTGCAACCAAAGGTAGGTTAGGTTGGTCAGTCAAAGACCGAGATTTCCGTTTCTACGCTCACTTAGGCTTAGATTGAAGCTTGGGGACAACTGTTCGACCACCATCACTGACTTTGCTAGTCCGCCGGCCCCGACAAGGTCGGCTTCCGTAAATTGTGATTCGCCAGTGACGTATCTGGAATGCGCGGGTGGGCATCAGCATCATCGGTGCTAGACAGACCCCTATTCATGTCTCATCCTGCCTCATCATGCCTCATCATGACAAGCCCAGCCTGCATGCTATGTACCCATTTTTGGATGAATCCTTGATGCAGACATCAGTCACGCTGGTGATGCACAGAGACAAAGAGAGAAGAGGACGGCGGCTTCGCCTTATTCGAGGTTCCCCGGCACACGAGCACCTAGACAAGGATCCAGCTGGCCTCATGCAATAGGGCAAACAACTTCAGGTGTCTAAGTTGGCAACCAGCCATCCCAAGGTTCCACTCACCGAGCGAGACGTCCCCTTGGCTGCTCTGGCACACTGATCGACAAGCTGAGGCTTGGCAAAACATCACTCAGCTAGGTGTCGCTCTTTTCGAGGTATTGCACAGCAATGTTTATTCCTGGACTGATCTTCTCTGTGTACTCATGATTGCAAAGTAGTTATTTCCTCCTGTTCCCCTGCATTTGTTGCCCACATAAAGTGTCCATCCAAAAAAAAAAAAAAAAAGAAACGTCTGTACCCTTCTCTTGGAAAAGGAGTAAAAAAATAAAATAAAACAAAGCAGATGAATCGGCTCGTCTATGACTGAAGAGGAGGAGAAACTCCAAGTTTCGAAGCCCTTCCAAGTGTTCTAAAGGTAGATACAAGAATAAAGAAGACGTAGATCCCTGCTGCCTGATGTGTACCATTCCGATAATGTTTGGCCACCAAAAAGGAAGTGAAGAGGAGATTTTGTCATTGCCGCCCGTAGCAGAAGAAAAAAAAAACGGGAAAACAGAGTCCAAACGTCGTAAGCGAGCGGGGTATAAAAACGACCATGGTGTTGGAAAAACAAAAGAATCGCAAATCGTTATAAGACATCATGCCCAAAAATACACCGGGGATACCGCGTTCCCAATTGAGCCTTGCTTCTCAGCCGTTAGCAAAAACACTGTACCATATGGTTTTGGGGGTTCCATCACCCTAAAAGGGTGTGCTTATTTTTTTTGACTCACCATTCGTGCTGCGGCTCTCAAAGATCATCGGCCTTGTCCGGTTGTAGGGTCGTAAAGGTAGGTGTCGTCGTAATATACTTCGTCACCGCCACTGCTGCCGCCGTAGCTTGCGGGCTGCGCCCATTGCATACCGTACGATGCCGTATACGGGACCGATGCGAGCGCCTCGTCGCCGACATAGGTTCCTCGGCCGCTACTCTGTCGGCTTGCCGCCTCCTGACCTCGTGTTACAAAGTGCCCGAAGCTGACGCTGCCCCACGGTAGGCCCGAAACTTCCTCGTTTGTAAAGTCACTGGGCGATGGGATCCTGTAGCTGTTGCCTGCGTATTCTTGGTTTCGCGAATCTCGCTCGGCCCGCTCCTTGTTCTCTCGGGCCTTTTCTCCTAGAGTTCCATGTCAGTAAAGGGCGTCGGTTTTCCCAATGGGGCAGGCGGGAAAAAGCGTACGGAACTTGCGCTGAGCAATACGGTTCTGGATGCGTCTTCGTTCCTCAGGATCTGTCACGTCGCTCCAGTCGAGGTCCTTGGGACTGGACTTTGACTTTTTGGATGACGAGGAAGAGGAGCTGTGCTTCCGTGGGCTGCTTGAGCTATGTCTTGAGCTGCTGGACGACATTTTGATGCTGGATTCTGGGCTTTCGAGCAGTTCAGAAGAAGCAGAACGCTTTCTCTTGCGTCTTTGGTGGTTGGGACGTATTTCCGTTGGAAGTGATTTAGTGCGGCGCGGTGTAAGTCCCGTCGAGGCTTTGGGTTGTTCTAGGGAATTATCTAGTTGTAGATCTGGGACTGGTGATGCGCTCTGTATGCGTATGACTGGCGGAGATAGTCCGTTAGGATCCGGTTTAAAAGGGTACATCTACTATTAAAAGATGATACATGGGACAACCAAGCAGATGTTGGATGTGGTGAAGTGTAGTTGAGGGTAGAAGGAGCACCGTTGGAAATATCAGTGGGGAGAGGGGGGAAATGGAGTCTTATATGCAAAGTAGTGTATACTTTATGGGCTGTGGGAGAGTGGTAGGCAGGAGTGAATCAAAATCGAGGCTGCTCAAGCAGATGAAAAGGTGGGAAGCCTAGGAAACGAGCCGAGGCGCATTCGGAAGCGCGTTGCTCATGCTCTCAACTCAGAGGGGAGGGTTGCGTTTAGGATTCGTCCTTGACAACGACGACGAAGACGCCTAAAGGGGAAGCAGCGCGATATACATGTACGTACCGGACGAGGTTCGCCCCGTGCCATTCGGATTCAAAATGTGGATAGCCATGCGGTAGTGGATCTGCAGAGGCCGTGTGTGAGTCGGCCGGGGACCAGGGGGGGGAGTAAGGGCAGTTCTAAAATGGGGAGACCCTTGGTCAGAATGCAGCCGGTAGGGCAGACAGGATGATTATGGAGATTATAATGGGTGACACAGAGATGTGAGGCTGGAGAGGAGAGATTGAAGGCGAGAATGAGTGTATGCGGAGGAGATCAGCCTGAGAGAAGAGTTGTTTAATGGGATGTGATTTATTATGGCTACGCCCCTCCCCCGACCTCATCACTGGGAACTCCCCCCCTGCCTGTCTAATGCCTGGTTGAAGGGGACGACTCTCACACTTCCTTCAGCCCTGGGCACGAGGGGCGTGGCTGGTCCGGCGGTGTCAAGGTCTGGGACCACACAATCTATGAGGGGATGAGTGGAAACATTGCTGGTAGGGCAATGCTCCTCGATGGAGCTACGAACGGGCCCTACCGGGCGTCGTTTAGTTTAGTCCCATGGCACAGACAATTAGGCTCCTCTCTCCGGCCCCCCGGCAAGAAGAACGGGAATGGGGAATTCGAGGTTGAGTACATTCGGGGGGTGTGCGGCGGGAGGGAAAGCGAGAGAGTTAGCTCATGGTCGCTCAGGACGGGGGGGTGCGGGCTGTAAGAGCAGAGTTGAAGAAGTGGGGTGAGCCATCCGTCTGGCCCCAAAAGCAAGAAGCCCTTGCTTGCAATGCCATGCAATGCTATGCCATGCCATGCCATGCCGTAGTTTGCTTTTTCCCTCTTGACCTGCCTGAGAGGATTCACTTGATAACTGGGATGTGGGCGGTTTCCGGGAAGTCTTTCCCCCTTCCACCTGCGTTCCAAGCCGCAGAGGGCGCAGACCTGTCAAGATTGACGACTGGATGCGACCATGATTGTTAATTATGAGAAAGCGTGAGGGACCGTTACATCGCGGGGCAAGCGGCTGAAGGGGGCCAAGCGAGTTACCATCACCTTATCCCGAATCTTAAGGTGTGGGCTGGAGACGTGGACCGAAAGACAACGTGGACCAGCAGTCAAGTCATCTGTCACCCCCGGAATAGTCGCAAACGAAACGAAACGAGAAAAAAAGAGTCATTATGTTGCCTTGTACGAGCAAATACGACACCCATTAACGAAAAAGAAAAAAGAATACGTGGGCGCTCACGTCAAGGGTCAACGTCACAGCCATGATTTACTCATAAGTCGGAGGGCTGAAGAGGTGGGAGGGATGCAGCCTTGATTCGACGGTTCGACCTTGCGTGCGTCAACGTCGACGTTGTCGGGGACGACGACCATTATGAGCCATAGACAAACTGCCGGGGCTAAAACAGTGTACTTGCTTTTAAAATAAAGGTTCCTCCTGAAGCGAAGGCCAAAAAGAAAAGGTGTGAAGCATGAGATGCGAAGGGCGCGGGAGGTGTGCAGCCTTGTATCGTTTGCACGCGTAGTCTTAAGCCCAGCGCAGAGATTCCCGAGTGCGGTGGCGTCGGCATCGTGAGAAGGGGACTTTTTCTCTCCTTCCCCCCAATCAACGAAAGTGAAGCCACTGACTGACACGGAGGCGGAACAAGGAATCAGGTTCGCGCCAAGCCACCCTGCGTTGAAAGCGTAGCGCGGCCGACCAGTAACGGGTGGGATTGCCCCGAAACCGAGATATACGATGTGGAAAACCACGCCAGAGCAGCGCCAGTTTGGCCTGGCGGCATTTTTTCTCAGTCGCTGGTTGGGCGGGCGGACATGGAAGAGGACATATTTGGCTTCAATTCACTTCCATGAAGTTGTTTCTTTTTTCTTGTTCCTACTTGGTTCACTGGTTTAGCACCGTGGTTACATCACTCTTCTTTTCGTATCTAAAAAAAAAACAAAAGCTTGGGGGTGTGTTTAACCGCGCATCCATCTCCCCGCATCAATTGCTCCTCTCTTAATTTCATTCTTGTGGGAGCTCACATGCTCACCTTCTCCATCGTCCCTCTATTCGCAGCGTCCATCCACTGATCCTGGGCGCCACTTACCAGAGAGTGGTGTCACGGTTGTGGTTGGAGACTAATTAGGTCCTCGTCGAAACTGTTAACCCCTTGTCCCATGCTCCATCCCTCGGACGAGATTTGAGCCCTCCCCGGAACGAGGTCCCAGTGGAGGTCCCTGGGCGCTGGGGTCCGGATCGCTGTTGCCGGGCTGGGGGGTGGGTTTGCCTGGCATTGGAGGGAATCCGGGCGCTCGGTTGGCTTGAAGCTGTTACTTGCTGTGCGGTGAGATCACACCTGGCCAGGCTGCTGCCGCCAGTACCTTGCCGCTGCTGGTGCCTATTCTGGGACGTGGGATGGCCCACGACAGTTGCAGTGGTTCTGCATTTGCATTACGACGCTGTGCTTTGAGCTGGCCCAATGGCTTTTGCAAGAAACCTCCACAATTCGGCGAGCTAAAGACGGTTTAGTTGCTTGCTCCCAAACCAACAGCCTTGCTGGCGCCTTTCTTTTTCGAAAACCTAACTGCACGACCTACGCGCGATGGCCCATGCCCGCGCCATGCTTGCAGGGCAGGACCCGCGGGGCCAAGGCAGAAAACTTCTTGGCTGATTCGATGCCGTCTGCGGCCCCGCGTGGTAGGCTTCTGGAACACGGCGGCTGTGAAGCCTGTCTCAGTGTCAATTAGTCCCTTTTGCGTCTGCACCTGGCGGGCCTTTTGCTTTGCGCTTCTCACCTTGTAGCACACCGTCTGCAGCTGCTGAGTTGTCGGTGCCCCGAGAAACATCGGGGGAGCAAGACAACGCCGCGAGCATGCGTGCGTGCGTGTGCGGCTGGTTGGACAGGGAGATAGATGTGGCTGCAATTGCTTCCTCGTACGAAGCACTGTCAGATCTTAAGCTACGTGCCTCTCTTTTTTGATGTTACGTAGCAGGGGGTTATTCGTCGCATCCCATCAAACGTAACATGTCTTATGATTGTCATCTTTTTTTTCATCTCGTCTTTCTTCAATTCCGACAGTCTGTGCCGAAAAAGGCAAAATCACAGGAGCTTGGGGCGCAATTGCTATGCTGAACCCACTCCGTCCGCCTATCATCAGCCCTATGCTGCTGCGCAGGGATCAGCCACTGCATCAAAGGATACTGGGCGAGGAGCAAGCCAGGCATGTAAGCATGATGGAAGCTCGAAATACTTGACCTAATGGGACTTATAGGTTGAATGCGCGCATTCCTAAAAATGCCAGCCCTCTTTCTCTGTGCAATCCCCCAGCAACACAAAGCTTTTTCCGAGGGAGCAATACACGGAAAAAGGGAAGGACACCACCATTGTTATTCCGCGTGCATGGGTCCAAAACTGGCTCTCTCTTTTCCTCGGGAAATGACACAGGGGAGACGGTTTTTTGACCAGGGCATCAGCAGGGCCCGGCCACTGCCCTGTAGGGATTTTCATAAATTAAGGTTAACAAGACAATCTTTCTTTGGACTGCATTGAACAGACAGGAAAATGGCAACACCACAAGCTTGACCATTCGTCCAAACGCGCGCCTACTTCTCGCCGATTTGCACACGCCTAGTCTTGCCAAGGGCGTGTCACATCACGCTCCCCCGGGGGGTTGCCATCCGCCTGCACTTTGGGCAACTCATCCCGCCCGCCTGGGCCCAAGCCGATCCGGCACCAGCAAATACTGGTGCTATCTCCTAGTGCGTGGATCTGCGCACCTCGAATGGGTTGCCCGGGCTGGGCTGCTGGCTGGCGATCGCTTTTATTTGTTAGCCGTCGTCGTCTTGAACCTTGGCGTGGGCTGTGCGTCGATTGTGCATCTTGCTTGTGCACAGAGACGGCCGCCTTTCTCCAAAAGTTGACTGATCGTGTGATCTCGATCACAAACAGTCTCCGGCTACCGCGCACACCCCCTCTATCATTGACGGCCAACCCGACTGGTCTCGAAAGTAGAACCATGGGAACTAGATGGGAAACTGATGCCAAATATAGTTCCCCAGAAGTGTGACGGACGGCATGTCACCCTCCTCCCCCCGCCATTGTCTCTGTCATTCCGCTTGTATCATCCAGTTCCGTTTGTGGCAATTCGTAGCCTGTGATGTACATCAAGAATCCGCCAACCGTGCGCGCTGCTGTTGTCTTGTCCAGCCACATGCATTCTGACTTTGTTAATTCAAAGATCGCCAAGCAGAGAGGCCAGGATTGGCAATAACCCAGTTTATCCAAACTAAACACTGCAGCTTCTTCGTGTGCATGGCGCCGTCGGCTTCGAGTCGCTAAAAATATCCACGAGCTAAGGCATGTAAGTTGGCCGGCTGCATTCCCAGAACGCCCACTGGCTACAATGTCCTTGGCCGACATCCATGGGGCTCCCTGGTCTGAGGGGAGCAAGTTCTGTCTGTTTTTTTCCCCCAATGATATGAGGGAAATGAGGACCGCGGTGGAGAGAGGGGAACGTGCTTCTGGCACTTGACATCAGCCGGACAGGCCTCGAGAGACCCATCTTGAGCCGGAGGCGCGGGTTGGCAAGGCATTTTTCTGGCAGCCGCATCTTGTTTCCCTCTTGAAACGGCTACCAAACACTTGTATGCCTCACCGATATGCGGGGGAAGGAGCTCGCATCGAATTGCTGGCGGGCCGCGCCAGGAGTAACCGACTCAAGGCAGCGTCCATAACGATCATAACATAGGCGAATGTGTGATGCCACGACGTTATGGTCATGCCGACACGTCCATGAATTCTGCAGCCTCATCCGGATGCCGCTTGGGTCTTGGGTGGCTGCCACCCTCCATGATCGCCCTGTTTGCGACACACCTTCATGTGCCAGACGTACGGCTGAGATGGCCGTTTCTATTTATGAACGCTCCAACCACGCGGGCAACGCCCATACGCAGACGACCACGCAGGGGTGTAGATTTGACCAAGATAGGTGTCAGTTGCTTATTTCCTCCTGCATGCCGCCCTTATCACCGGCCGGTTTATTTAGAACTTTTTGACTCTGGTCGGCGAATGTGTTGTTTGTGGAGAAGATTCTTCACGGCTAGCACGTAGTCTATGTAAAGAAAGAAGCGGAAAACCACATCACCTTCGGCGAATCCAGAGCGAATAGGTCTAGGCACTAGTTGTGCGGGTCGAGACTTCGGATATTGTCGACGAGACGGGCAGGAGTCACACCAACACCAACGAGAATGGCCCAAGCTGTGGGATGTTACAGGGCTGGGTCAGTCGACGTGGGTATGATATCCGCGCCGGACAGCTCTGCTTGGTCAACGCCTCCTTGCAACTTTCGTCCTCGGAGATGTCAAACCTCGGTGTTGAATGAACATAGCGGCACCCCTGGCGGTTGGAGCAATTGATTGACTGCCAAGGAGATTGTACGGCCCCAAGACGGAAATTTCGGCGTGGTGGGGAGCTTCTCATCCCCCCAAATGTGCAGCGCAGCGCAGCCACGACTAAGATTCTTATTTGACGTGGGGTCCAAACAAAGGCAGAAGGAGGGAGGATTGGAAAGAGTGCTTACTGAAGGAGGGGTGTGCGAGGCCAGACAGGATACATGGCCAGGGGTCTTCGCACAGCATGCTCCTTCTGTCAAGGATGGGCAATTTGAAGAGCAGAAGAGACGCTAGATCAAGATGCGTGCGTCCAAGTTAGAGTGAGAAGGGAAAATGCAGGGGTCATGATGGGATGAAGAGTTACAGTCTGCCATGGGCCATTGGGCCTAGGCCCCGGCCTTGGGTCTCCGCATCTTTGTCTGGCTGCTACACCCGTAGACGCACAACATGGGGCACCGTGGTAAAAGCTTTAGGTCGGTCGCTTGGGGGTGGTGGACAAATGGCAAATACAGCCCCAAGCGAACCGACGACTCGTTCATGGCAACAAGGTGTGAATGCCGGCAAGAGGTGCATGCTGGATGTGCAAAAGCAGTTGCCCCCGAAATTCGGACCGCATATTGGTCAAGGACGGCATGCTCTGCGCTTCTTCTCTGACCACCATCTAGCACAAAGAACCCTCTCCCTCTCTGCCGACCAGCATCCAGCTCCCAGCTACCTTTAGTGCAATTAGCTCGGTGCACGGCCGAGCTTCCTTGTCGGGTACACTACCCAGCAGCATCTTTCTCAGCCTCGGCATCCTGTAACCATGGCTCGAGGCGCTTGGAACGCAGCATGCCATTTGCGTGCCCGATGCTACCGTCAACGGTGGCAAGGCGGGCCACTCTGCGTCCGCCTTTGGTCGCCCGCTGAAAACCGAGCGGCAGGATCCAGGCTATGGCATGTTGTGCGAAATTGATTGACTCATGCTCTCTATCTGACCAGGCTGACTCGTGGGATGTGGGATTCACAGCATCCCATGAGTTAGTTAGGCTGACTTCCTCTGCTTGGATATCGACTGGTATTCGTATTCTTCCTATTCTTAGGCAGCACGTTTCACGAATGATACCCACTGTAATAAATCCCCGATAGCGTATCTATGTGTGTGGGGTATTGTAATTGTGTTGATGCCCGGCTCCTCACTGGCAAACATGAATTTGGTAGCTTATCACTTTTCGTCACTTTCCTTTATTTTCTTCCCTCATTGTCATAACCATGTACTAAATTTTGAGTGAATATTTTTTTCCCTTGAATGCCAAAAAAAGGAAGAAGCTCCCATTCAATCAAACATTATTCTCTGTTCGATGTTCCTCGGTGATTCACGCAGCGCTGACGTGCATCACTTGCATGATCGAATTCAAGGGATGAAGATGGCAGTTCATTTTTTTCTTTGGCCCGCAACTTTCGCATCTGGTTTTTTTGTCTCACTTATTGGCCTTAGGCCCGGCTCTTGGAAACGTTTCCCGTTCAAATGCATGGCCGTTTTGCGTCCCCGGATTTCCCAGTCCCATGGTTCAACATGACGGGATATGCCGCTCGATCGCCCGTAGCCGCTGCCCACGCCAGATGCTATGAACGCGCGTCCACGCCCCCCCCTCCCGATAGCTTGGTCATCGCTGACCAAACAGGGCACCATGGGAATTCTCCGCGGAGATCGGCTTGTCTTGGACGTTGGATTAAGCTTCTGTAAATTTTCGCATTCGGTAGAAGGGGCTGTTCTTTTTGTAACCGGGATGTATTTTATTTCCGCCCATCAATTGCCAAGAGTGCCTGCTCTACAAATTGCCCTTTTGGAAATCGCTGTGGTCAGGGCCCTATTTTTGTATTCATTATGGCACTGTGCACACGGGTGTACTTTATCTGTTCATATTTGAGAATTTCGAGGTGGAAAGCCTACGATCTATTAAATGCTTTGCTATTTGTGGGAAATCTGATCATGTAGAACATCCGTTTTTGTTTGACACCATCTACTGTTGGCTCTTGATGTGCTATCACATCCAACCCCTCAGTTGCCTGGAGATATAATGCGTGGCTCGATCCAATGTTTATCCATCTAAACCCATCGGGGCTATGAGCTGTGAGTATGTACGAAATCACCAGTGCTTCCTCGTGGCCTCAATTCTCAAGACTTTCGTTAGCTGAGGACGATGGTTTTCATCTTTACTTCCAATTGGCCAATGAAGAAAGTCTTGTGTCATAAACACATAAATATCATGTAAATCTCCGTCTATAGAACCGTACCTGGCCAAATAGAGTCCACGAGCCCAGGCTAGGTTCTGATAAAACTACAGGCTTTAATATACACGGGACATTCCCTTCGCTTCTAAATGGACTTTTACATGTGCGCCATCTCCGCTTCTCGCTCGGCTCTACGCTCGGCGGATCTCTTCTTGAATCGGATCTCGGCTTGTCTGCGCTCACCACCATCAATCTTGCGACCTCGTCGGTGCTCCCACATGCCCTCTCTGACCTTGACGACCACTGCGTCCTGTCCAGGCAGTTGTCGTGCTGAAGGTCCAACAATCGTCTTCAAACCAGATACGCGATAACCAAGCGGGCGGACCACCTCTGAAACCTGCTCAGCCTCCCCTGCCTCGGGATGGGGAACGTTGACGGGAACTTTGAAGGGAGAGGCGTGGGGGCTGGCAATTTTGAGGATTGCCTCCCCATCCTTGACAAATTTGAAATCTCCGCCGGGGCCCAGAGCGCCTTTTCGATATCGGTCCATCCAGGTCAAAAGGTATTTGCGGTCGCGCGCAGGCTCAATGCCCAGCTCTCGCATTTCGTCTGAGGTAAGAGAGAAGAGGGCATCCCACGATGGGAACTTGCTGGAGTACCTGCTTAGGTTGCGCCCGATTAGGGTCAGGAAAGTCTGAACATCAGGTACGAATGGTCGAGGTTCGGGAACCGGGGGCGCAGGTTTCGACTTGTGCAGGAATCGGACCTGACCAGCTCGGGAAAAGGCGCTGGTCGTCCTGAGGAACAGCCCCAATGAAGTTCGGAGTTGGCCCTTCATGATGGCTGTAGATGGTCAGTTTAAGCATCTCAGTGACAGGGTTGTAGAATTAATGCGTAGGGAAATTCACTTACATCGTTCAGAGGATCAATTGGAAAGAATGTGGTTTCCGCGCCGGGGTTGATCGTCGGGCTCTAGTGGTTCACGAGCCTCAGATGGTTGAATCTCGAAATTTGCCAATGGGCCGACATTAGGTAAGCAAGGCTGCTGTTGTGGCTTGACTTCCCCACTAACAGTTGTGGCACACTATCCGGACCGTGCCATTGGTCCCGCATCATGGTGGGGCATACCAGGCTGACATCCGGGCTCCAGGACTGCCCTCCTCGGGACTCCCACTTCCCTCCTACATCTTTTCATTGTTTGCCTTGGGCAAAAAATGACCGGTGCAATTTCTGGGCTTTGGGTCATCGAAGCCCTTTCAAAAATCGGATCACGGTAAAAAGAAACCAAAAACAAACATGGCTAGATCAAAAGCGACTGCCCGCCGTGGGTATAAACCGGCGGACCATGATATAGGTCTTGATGGTTGGTTCGCGCTCCTCATCCTTGCAGTCCTACGAACTAATGAAGATATTCCCAGACATGTTTCCATCTGGTTTTATCGAATTTATTTGTAATTTGCCATCAACCGATGGATCCGAGACTGTTGGGCAAGCTTCCTCTGCAATAGAACCACCTATAAAGCGGCGCAAGACGGTTCCTGGTGATTATTTACCTTCTATTCATGTCGCCAAGGGCGAAGTCACTTTTTCTCGCATGTGCATCGATAATGCGCCCGAGGGATTTAACGTGTTGCGTCATGGTGTTGAGAAATACCTGTCGATCGGTATGCGCCAGAATCGCATTTCGATCTCGGTCCGGCCCGGTGCTCCCGTTGGTTCCTTTCGGGCAACCATCTCATTGAAACCCCAGGACATTTCTGAACACGCGGAATCTATTATTTTGGCGGCTTCGACAAGCCCCAAACAGCCAATGCCAGGCATGTTCTGGAAGACGGCTGATGTGATGATTGGACGACATGGTCGGATGGCAGAAGTGAAGTTTCTATTTGAGCTTCATTGGAACGAAACCCCAACGCCTTACCATCGCCAAAGGTCGAATCCAGAACGTGAATTAAGCAAAAGGTTGATTGAATCAGTATTTCCCTTGCAAGAATTCACCAACCCTGTGGACAGGAAATGGTCTCCTATGGACTTTTATGATGCAGCGTATGTCCCTCCCAAAAATGACGATATTGCTGCTTCTATTGAAGTGACATCTCTTGAAGCAACATTGTTTCCGTATCAGAAGCGAACTTTGCAGTGGCTGTTACAGAGAGAGGGTGTTCAATGGACCACCCAAAAAAAGGTCGAGACTTACACGGCCAGAGAAGTGAATTGCGATGCCAGCCTTTTTCGCAAAGTAAAAGATCGTTCAGGTGAAGACTTCTATTTGAGTGACGTCTTCCAAACTGTTTCTCGAGACATTGGCCCCTTTCTGAAAGCTGAGCAGGCCGTGCGAGGTGGTATCTTGGCCGAGGAAATGGGTTTAGGAAAAACTCTCGAGATTCTCGGCTTGACTCTTCTTCATCCCAGACCAAGCCCCCCTGAGCTGACCGCATTTGAGATCCGAGAGAAACTGATTCCTGCTGGCGCAACTCTGATTGTTACCCCAGAGTCTCTCCGAGCGCAGTGGATGTCAGAGATTGCTCGTCATGCACCAGGACTGAGCGTCAAATTCTACCAAGGGCGCAAGAAACTCGCCGAAGAAGATGAGGACAAGGTGGTTCAGGAACTTGCCGGTTATGATGTTGTTGTGACGACTTACGGCATCCTCTCCGCGGAGCTGCATTACACCACGACACCGCCGGAGAGATCGCGGCGGCATGAAAGAGTATATCCACGTCAAAAATCCCCACTTGTCCAGATTTCATGGTGGAGAGTTTGTCTTGATGAAGCACAAATGATTGAGAATGGCTTCAGTCAAGCCGCCACTGTTGCTAGGGCCATCCCTCGCATAAATGCCTGGGGAATCACTGGAACGCCAGTCAAAGACGACATCAAGGATCTTTTTGGCTTGTTACTCTTTCTCCAGTATCAGCCATATTGCTCCTCCCCGCAGATTTGGCAAGCCCTTATTAAAGATCATAAGCCGGCATTTCGACAACTCTTTAGGAGTATTTCACTTCGCCACACGAAATCGTTGGTCCGAGACGAACTGCTCCTGCCGGCCCAGAAACGCTTTGTGATCAGTATGCCATTCACGGCCATTGAGGAACAGCACTATCAATCACTCTATAGAGAGATGACGGAAGCCTGTGAGCTCTCCGTTGACGGCGTGCCCGCAATCGATGACTGGGACCCCGAAGACTATGAGGAAGAAATGAGGAATTGGCTCAATCGATTGCGACAGACTGCCTTACACCCCGAGGTGGCTGTGTACAACCGGCGTGCGTTGGGAAATGGCAAATCACGCCCAATGCGGACAGTCGACGAAGTTCTCGATGCTATGCTTGAGCAAAGCGAGAACACTATCCGTACGGACGAGAGAGCATATCTCTCAAGCAAGCTGACCCGCGGGCAACTTTATGAAAACGGTCCCCGGGTGAAGGAGGCCTTGGAAATATGGTCAAATGTCAGAACTGTTGTGGCGAATCTCGTCTGTGATGCTCGTAAAGAACTGAAGGATCTTGCTCAACAGCTGGGAGTAAGTGAAATGCCTCGACAAAAGTCGAAAGATCTTGATGATTCGGGTGACTCTGAAGACGAACCTAGCGAGGACGAGAACAAAGGTCGAATGGGCGAAACTCGCCGTCGACTCCGTGGAGCACTCGAAATGCACCACAAAGCTGTCTTTTTTTGTTCTAACGCTTATTTCCAAATCCGAGACAACGCTGAGATGACGGAGCCGGAATCCGAAGAGTTTAATCGCCTGAAAAAGCTTGAGGATGACGGATATGATGAAGCGAAGGTTCTTCGAAGAGAAATCCTGCGCGAAACCCACAGCAAAGCAACGCGCTTAATGAAGAAGATTACACAGAAAGCGACCGATCAATCGTTTGTCGAATTGGCTGAACTCGTGGTTGGACCGGAGAGGGGAATTGAAAGTGGTCGTGTTGTAGATGAATTGGAGGCTCTGTACGGGGAGCTGAATGATCAAGCTAATTTGGTTGACGAACTGAGAGAACACATCATTCAGCTCCTTTTGAAACCCCTTGTCGACGAGGAAGATGACATTGAGACTACAGGCGAGGAGCTTGGAGAATCTGCCAAAGTTCAAGATGAGCTGATGGTATATGTTCAGGTCCTGCGTGCTGTTATCGCAGACCGGCAAGATGCCATGACTGGACAAACAAATGAACTGGTCAAGCATGAGACAGAAACTTCTCTAAAGATGGCAAGAGAAGGCGATGGTCCAGCACCTGAGAAACTGATTCAACTGATGAAAGTCCGAGCAGAAGTAAAGCCTCGTTCCACATCAATGCGTGCTGCCATCAGTACATTGAGAGGCCTGATTTCGAGACTCGCCAGAGAGGAAACCGACCGAGCCACCGTTGAGAGTGAGATTGCAGACAGGCAAATGAAAGCAACTCAGAAGCTTCTTGCTCAACAAAACAAGGCAACTACAGGTTTAGAAGCTGAGGTTGAAACATTCAAGACAACTATGAACAACCGCCTCGAGTACTATCGCCAACTCCAAGCTGTATCGGATAGCGTACTTCCGTACGAAGGACCTCGCACTGAAGCTGCTATCGAAAAACTCCAGGAGACTGAAGATAATTTGCGCAAGAAATTGTCAACGACACAGGCCAAGCACAGATACCGTGAGCCACCCTTGATGTGCAAGCTGATTATTTACTAACCTTGCCTATAGTGGTTAACCTCAAGGAAGCTGGATCCAAGTCGAATGAGCCGAGAATGTGTGTTATCTGCCAGACTCCATTCACAACTGGTGTTTTGACGGTTTGTGGCCACCAGTTCTGTAAAGAATGCATCATGCTCTGGTTCAAAGCACATCACAACTGTCCCGTGTGCAAAAAGAAGCTGAAGGCCCATAACCTACACGACATTACTATCAATCCCCAGCAACTTAAGGTCCACAGCGATACTCCTGTCGATGGCCAAAATGACGCTGCAGGCGACTCTCCACAGAAGCGCAATTCTCTGCCCAAGAAGACCATGATATATTCGGAATTCAACGCCGACAAACTTACAGCAATCCAAAATATCCAACTTGATGGCCCTTCATTCACGACCAAAGTTGACACACTGGTCAAACATCTCATTTGGCTACGAGAGTCGGATCCTGGGGCAAAGTCAATTGTGTTTTCGCAGTATGTAACCTTGTCTGTGCACTCAGCAGCGGCGTACTAATATCAAGCAGATACAAAGGATTCCTGAACATTCTCCGCAATGCATTTACAAGGTTTCGCATTGGTTACACATCAATCGATGACCCCTCTGGAATTACCAAGTTCAAGGAGGATGCTTCGGTTGAATGCTTCTTACTTCATGCCAGAGCCCACTCCAGTGGCTTAAATCTTGTCAACGCAAGTCACGTATTTCTTTGTGAGCCGCTACTCAACACGGCGCTAGAGCTGCAGGCTATCGCTCGAGTTGACCGAATCGGGCAGCAACATGAAACCACAGTCTGGCTGTACCTTGTTTCCGGAACCGTTGAAGAATCGATTTACCATCTCTCCGTCCAGCGTCGAATGGAACATATGGGCCGCAACACGAAGGGTAAATCCAAAGAGCCAACACCAGAGTTACTTGACTCCAACATCGAAGCAGCCAACACTCTTGAACTGGAACATGCAGCTTTGTCGCGCTTGATGAGCAAGGACAAAACAGCTGGAGAAATGGTGGATAGAGGAGATCTCTGGGAATGTCTCTTCGGGCATGTCGCGCGGAGGGAGAATGTGCCAGAACGCGATACACGGCTACAAGAGCAAGCTGTAATGGGCTATCTTGCGGCAGAAGCTGCAGAGCAAAGGAGGGAAGAGGAAGCAAGGAAATAAATGATGGGACTTGCACACAAGGTTCAAAATTGCATTCATGATGGAATGTTGATCTACTCATTGTGCAGCGAGAACCGAGCTACGATTAGAGAAGTCCACTTAGATGAGTGATGAGTTATGCCTAGAAGAGTTGAATCTTTACCTTATACTTGCAAAATATTTCCCATTAAACGATTGTTTCTTGAACAAAGCCGGGGGTCAGATGAATTGGCCGTGAAATTTGATGTCATTACAAGTAATTGAATTTTGGCGCATGTAATAATAATGTACAACAACTTTGTGTTTAATTTCCAACACGCATTCCATCCATGGCGCAAAACTCCATTCCTTACCCCCAGTCCATCATGTTTTCATTCCCGTCTTCAGTCTACCCAGAAAAAAAGAGGCTAAGACATGGGGAGAGGTACCAAAAATACACAGCCCTTTGTTTCTCGCCCTTCTAGACTCAGTCCCCATGTTCGTCAGGTTGGGGTGCGAAAGAGAGCGAGGCATTTGAGCGATTCGAGTCGCAAGTTTGAGATGCCGACCGCTGAGTCGTTTCTTACTCAGACTTCTTGCCCTTCGCGCCACGTCGGGGGTTGGCGCGGTTGATGTGGTGGTCGGGGATCCAGCTCTCATCATAACCCTTGCCAGAGGTAGCAGCGTCGGCAGACTCAGAGCCAGAGAGAGGCTCAGGCTCGACAGTCTTCTTGACCTTCTTGGGCTTGGGAGCGCGCTTGGCCTGGGGGAAGAGGGTCTCGACCCAGGTCTTGTAGACGAAGTAGACAGTGCCGCTGAAAGCAGCAGTGAGGAACAGGTAGAGGAAGATACTAAGGGTCAATGTTAGCCTAGGCGCAAAAGGACAGACTAGCAAGCCGACGCTGGACATACATCTGGGGGTCGAGGAAGCTGGTGGGAGCCTCAACGATGGAGGCAGTGGAGTTGGAGGCCTGGACCTGGTGGACGCCACCCTTGGGGTCCTTGACGATGGCGACGAGCTGGACAAGGACGTCCTGGGGGTTCATGTCCTGGGCGAAGGTGAAGGGGAGCTCCTTCTTCTCTCCACCCTCAATCTCAAGGTTGTACTGGACAGCAGTGAGGTTGCGAACGATCTTCAGGTAATCGGGAGTATCCTCGGGGACATCCTTGGTAGTGAGGAGGACACCGTGGACGAAGGCAAGCTCAATGGGCTTGGTGTCGTGGTTGGTGATCTCGAGGAGAGCCTTGGTAGGTCGGCCGTTGACGAGCTTGACACCAAAGATGTCGGCCTCGGGGAAGGTGGCAGTGACATCGGCCAGCAGGTCGGGGGGAGTGACGGGGGAGGTGCCAGGGACGTCGTCCTATTGATGGGCGGGTTAGCATCATGCGACAATTGGCCTGGGGAGATGAATTGGTTGATGGCGTCTGGACAGGGACATACCTGGGCGACGGCGCCGAAGACCTGGGCGGCCAGGAAGGCGAGGAGAGAAGCCTTGAAGAACATGGCGACGGGGAGACCTTGGAGAGGATGACGAAACGAAAAAGCCAGAAGACGAAGGGGATGGGGAGAAGAAGAAGAGGAAGAGAACAGCAGACGGGATGGGCTGCTCTTGGAATTGACAAATGATGGGATTAGGGAAATGGGGAAAAGCTCGTGCGTGTGACAATCTGGCCTCAGTCGCGACCGACGAACCAGGGGGCGTGTGCCCCTTGTCCCTTGTCGTGAGGAGAGCTGGCAGCGCTGTAGAGAAGGTTCCAGCGGTTCTAGGCCGAGCTTGCTGCTGCTGTGGGGGCCTCTCCAGTGGACATGCGCCCTCTTGCTCAAGGGAGTTTGGGTGGGGCGCCACCCGGAGAAAACCCCTGGAACGCACGCAAGAAGTGAATCGGCCGGTGGAGCTTGGGCCAGGTGCCAATGGCGCGATTTGAGAACGAGCTATCAGAGCTCATTTAAGGCGAGCTACTCGGTACAGCTAGCTTGATGGTATGGCATGCAGCATGGATAATGCCAGGATGCACTCGTACAAATATACAGCATCGAATTTGTTGGTAGGGAATGGAATGCATCTTGGGGGTATTCGTATTTGATCAATTTGGAGTAAATACGCGGATGCAACAACATATTGGAGATGATGAGAGGGGAAAGATATTCACATGTGAGCCCATTTATCTGGCCTCGACAGCTCTGGAAAAACGTTGGAAACAACGTTGTACCATTGGTCCCAACATGCCGAATTTTTTACTTGCCTATTGCACACTATGCATTATTTGTTATATATGACTCTTCAGTTGCTCGCAGCCAAATTGAATTACCATTTCTAATAGTACAATCACAGCAGCTTGCTCTCAGCAGCCATCAATGTATGCATCAACTAGAAGAATTCCCGAAAATCAAAACTTGACCCTTGATCTTGACTTGAGCATCCAATAAGTGATAAAAATTCCCACCAGGACCTATTAAACCATCGAACTCGACGATATCCATATTACAAGTATAACGTTTTACCCTAAACACACCAAAACACTCATCACGGGATCGACAATATAATGTGCTTGAAAACAAACCATGGGATTTTTGAGGTAAAAATATATCCATAAACAATATTGGTCATGAAAGTGGGTGTATTTCTCCTCGGGTCAATCAAAAGTGCGCGCATCTTTCCATTCCGGTCAACCATAAGTGCGTAGGAATGTGAATGTGGGTCGCAAACGATAACGGTGATGGAGTTGATGACATTATTAATACTTTGTATTGATAGAGATATCCAGAGCTAAAAAGTGCCATTTACAGCCAAAAAAGTGACACAGGTTTTTCGGGCCTACCTCGAGGCACGAGAGGTAGGTGTGCGTGACCCACTTTACGCTTACGGGTATTCATTTTCCATGATATAAGTGGAGGATTTGTAAGCTGGAGGAGGATCAACGTTATTGTACGACAACGATATAAATAGTAGAGTGGCAGGAGCTCTGATCCAGAGAGTGGAAAATAGTAAACTATAACCGACCCAGATACAATGGCACACAACATTCTCATCACCGGCGTCTCAGGTTATTTGGGCGGGCAGCTGCTGACCCAGATTGCTGACGCCGAGCTTCCCTCGCATGGAACAATCTACGCGCTCGTTCGGAGCGATGCCCAAGCTGACGGTGCCAAAAAGCTCGGAGCCGAACCGCTAACTTTTGATCCATGGGACGCGGCTGCCGTAGAGGAAAACATTGTCAAGCACAACATTTCAATTGTGTACTGGCTCATTGATGCGCTCAGTGCCAAAGGCCAGCCAAACTTCATCAGGGCCTTGGCCAAGGTTAAAAACGAGACTGGCATCGACGTCCACTTCCTTCACGTTGGTCGCTCAATTCCTTCGTCACGTCATGCCCGGGCTAACGGTTAACGAAAAAGACAAGCGGAGCAATGATATTTTCGGACATGGCTGGCTCGCCTACGGACAAGCCTCTGCTCGACAATGACCCGGCCCTATATGATATTCAAGCAAACTCAACGGCACCCATCCCTCCGCTCCAAATTGTTAGAAACCCTTGCGTTGAATATGAAACTTGGCAAGAACTTATGCTGAATTTGAAACCAGGCCAAGGACACCAACAAAGTTGTCCTAGATTTATCAGAAGAGCTTGGAGTTCGGGCCTACATTTTTGCTCCTTCTATCGTGTGTAAGTGATGACGAAATGCTTGCTCAAAGTCTTTGGCTGAAGTGAAAATCAAAAGACGGAGAGAACAAGGGTTTTGGAAACCATATTTCCATCCAGACGGTGTGCATTGTAAAGGCGGCAAAGGCAGCCAAGCGAGTGTTTAAAACCGATACGGATCACCCGGTAAGTCTGAAAGCTACTGGTATTAGCATATAAGTTGCTGATTTTTTTGATTTTTTTTTTTGGTTTCGCTCGTAGACATGGCCAGTCTGCCACAACGACGACAATGCTTCGCTGTTCTTGGCAATTCTGCGAAGCATACTCGAAGGCAAAGATATCCCGTTTGGGAGAAACGGGCACTATCTTGCATCATCTGGCAGCGTTGCCTGGGATGATATTTACGAGGCCATGGCAAAGGCGCTTAAGAAGCGAGGCGTGATTGAAGACGCGACGGTTTCTCTTGCCGACGATGCTGCTAGTGAAAAAATGGGCGAGGGGCTTGGTTGTCCCAAGGAGCTGGTCCGAGTCCAATTGGGCGGCAAGTGAGTTTACTTGCTTCTAATACTGATTTCGTATACACTAACGCAATGGAATAAGGTGCACCTTCACTTCCAAGAATGGGTCTTTGATTGGGTGGAAGCCTCAGTACCCCCCGGAGCACATCTTGGAAGCAGCCGACGCCGAGGTGGAATTGATTCTGCAGCACCTTTAGTGACAAGAGCTGGGGATTTTCAGACGAAAGCAAGATGCTTTGTGGCAGTGATAAATATTTTTACATCAGCTCAACTACATTTACTCCTCGTGCATGTATGCGACTCTCAAAACGGCTTCGCAGGCAAGACATATCCAGTGCACTCTCCGAACCCAACGCCATCCCCGGCATACGCAGTGAAGCGCACCCCGTCGCCGTCCTCGAGATACGTCCTCTTGCTCCCGTTGGACAGCTCCCAGCCGACCTTGCCGCCCTTTGTCATCTCGAGCAGGCACCCGTGCTCGTCGTCGCCCACGCCGGACACGGTGCCCGTCGCCAGCAGGTCGCCCGAGTTGATGTTGCACCCGTTGATGGTCTGCTGCGCCACCAGGTGGCGGAAGGTCCAGTACATCCACGCCAGCTGCGCTTTGCACGTCTTGGTGGCCGAGCCGTCGGACAGGACCTCGGCTTCCAGAGTGACGCTGTAGCTTGACTTGACCTTGTCGTCGGCGAGGTACGGGCTGGCGGAAAACTTCTTGACAGGGGGCTCGGCCGCGAACGGCTCTAGGGCCTCGAGCGTCACCACCCACGGCGAAATTGATGTTCCAAAGCTTTTGCCATTGATGGGACCAAGAGGCTGCATCTCAAAGCCTTGGATATCTCGTGCTGGTTTTTTTTTTGACAAAGGTTAGCTGTGGCCCATGGGTTTTGAGGTGAAAACCAACTTACAACTCCAGTCGTTTACCATGACGATTCCAAAGATGTGGTCGTCCGCGTCCTTGATGGATACTCTGTCGCCAAACTTGGATGGCTTTCCAATGATGGCGCCCATCTCCAACTCATAGTCCAGGGCTTTGGTCGGCCCAAAGACGACTTCCTGCCCACTCTTGTATTGTCCGTACGGCCTCGTAATGGGGGTTCCGGATACGACAATGGAGGATGAGCGGCCAGTGTAGCCGATGGGGAGATGGAGCGAGGCCGGAGGGAAGACTCGGGAGCCCTGGACGGCCTCTCCAGCGTTCAGGAGGTGCTCGGTTGAGCAAGAGAAGTCGGTAAATCCCTTGACCTCGATGGGCAGATGTGTCGTGACCTCGCCGATGGGGACACCGTGCTTTGCCACATTCTTTTCATCGCTGAGAAGGCTCTGGAGGGAGCTGCGCAGCTTCAGGAGGTCCTTCTTGTCAGTGGCCGAGAGCGCATTTAGTGTAGACTGGGCTGTTAGCTTTGGGCTGAGGCAGAAGAATACGGGGAACTCGGTGCTTATTTACCTGGGAAAATGTGTCCTTCACGCTGGCTGGGACATTCAACTCCAGATCTGATAGGAAGAAGACTAGATCGCCGAGCCGGGTGGCAGCCGCAGGTGAACGAGTCTTGGTGCTGACAATCCCGTAGGGGATGTTCTTTATCGAAAAGTGGTCTGCGTAAGACATTGTGACAGCGATTTCGTTCTTTTTTTTTTTTGCCTAAACCTCCGTTTCCCTATGTACCTTGAGCAGTGAGAAAACAGTGCCACGATTTGGTTTTCGCAACAAGAGGATCAATGTCTCTCATAACGACCTCAGGACGGCACGTTGGGCTTGTAGCGCCCGCCCCCACCCCCACCGGATTCGCTTCCCCAGAATCCGGCTCCGAGCGGATGGTGGATGGCCCGTGGGAGGAACCGAGGTCGAGATGGGGCCCCGAAGACAGCATAATTCGGACATGGTTGCACCGTAGCGAGGGAAAGCTTGCTAATTTCTATCTTAACCTATACAGCTATATATGCGAGAGTTTTACTCTGGGGAAGGGTGGTTGTCAGCATTGATATCAAGATCGGTATCATGACGTTCATTGCGTCAAGAGATTAGGACAAGGTTGAACGGTAGTTACGTTTACAAAAAAAATCTTTGAGTTTAAAAAAGTCAGGATTTTTTTAATTTTTTTTTAAAAAAAAGGTCAAATTGATTTACAATGCTAATTCTAGACCGTGGGTACTATTCTTTTTTAAATTCTATCTAGTGTACGGGTCTACCCGTGAATAGCTTAATTTATTTGGGGGGAATGATGGGCAGCGTCACGTAGTTCTCATAGCCCTCGCCGAAGTGGATCGTGTTAGTGCCGGCAAACTTGGCGGGGATTCTATTCTTGTGTTAGCAGACATGTCTTTGGGCCTCGATTCGAACCATGGGAAAGGAAGCTTACCTGTCAGCGTCGCTGCAGTGCTGGAAGACACCACAGCCCTGGGTATCACCACTGGCCACCTCGAAGATGATCTTGCTGCCTTTCTCGGCCACGACGTTGGTGGGCCAGACCTCAATGTCGACGGTGTACACCTCGCCGGCCTTGACGGGCTGCACGTCGGTAGATAGGTACTCTCGGTGGGGGACGTAAGGGCGGTGTCTGGGGTGGTCCTCGTAGACCTTGCGGTTGCTCACGCGCAGCCAGCCCTTGGTGAGGGGGATGGGGTCACCGGCGGTTCCAGTGTAGTGAACCTCCTCGCCGGTGGGGGAAATGTATCGCATGGTGACGAACAGATCAATGTCGGTCTCGCCAGAGTTCTCGGGTGTAACAGAGACGTTGAGGCGGGCAGTGACGTGTCCGGTAATCTCAGTCTCCTCCTCAAAGACAGGCGTGGTGAACTGGACCAGCCTGGGGTTCTCGATGTTGCCCAGAGCCGGGTATGAGACCGTCTTGGAGTCGGCAGAGGGCTTGTTGGGGGTGAAGCTCTGGTCTGGGGTCAAGTACCACTTGGTGTACTGGGTTCGGGGGATGGGCCAGGCCTCCTCGTCACGCTTCTGGTAGGCCTTCTCCTTCTCGGCATCGTTGAAGCCGACGTTGCCCTTCCTCAGCGTCAAGGTGACGGGAGGAACCTTGCCGGGGGTGCTCCAGCCGTATGTGTCCTCGCCCTTGAGGAAGGCGTTCAGGAAGCTCTTCTGGACCTCAACCTCCTCCTTGTAGTAAAAGGGCAGATCGTGGCGACCGGTGATGAAGCGGATGTACTTGAACTTGGAGCCGGCGTGCGTGTATCCCTCGACGTTGCCTCGCAGGTGCAGCAGGATGCCGCCCCAGTTGGCAACGCTGAGAAGAGGAACCTCAATGTCCTCGAGGTTGTACTCCTTGCTTGCGTAGTATTCGTCGTCGCGGAACTTGTTCTTGACATTGTCCTCGGTCTGGTCCCGGCGGTTCTGGACGAGCACCTCGGCAGGCAGGTCGCCCTCGATGGTCTCCTGCTGACCGCGGGCGCCAGGGCCGTCGGGGGGGAAGGTGAGCTTGGAGCGGCCGGCGAGACCGTACTGGTTGACGAGAACCTGGCGGTTCCACCAGAAGCCAATGAATTTGTTGGAGAGGATGCCACCGTGGCGGCAGCGGTCACGGTAGTAGTCGGACATGCCCTCCCAGGGAATGATGGCAGCCAAGCCCTTGGGGCGGCGAGCGGCGACACGCCATTGCGAGCCGGCGTAGTAGGAGATGCCCAGGAGGCCGACCTTGCCCGTGGACCAAGACTGCTCTGCGGCCCACTCGATGACATCGAAGAAGCACTCGCTGGTGCCGCGGCTCATGGTGTCGAGCAGACCGGGGCTCTGGCCCAGGCCGCGCTCGTCGGTGCGCACAATGGCGTAGCCCTGGCTGGTCCAGTAGACGGGGTCGGGAGTCTCCCAGCACGAGTACTTGGAGCGGTGCTCGGGGTTGACCTCGTTGAAGGAGCCATTGAAAAAGGTCTCGTAGGGGACGTCCTTGCCGTAGGGACCGTATGTGATGAGGACGGGCCAGCTGGCGTTGGCGTCTGCCGACTTGGGGAGGTAGACGTTTGCGCGGACGGGCAGCTTGGAGGCCTTGAGCGGGATGGAGACGTTCTTGTGGAAGACGAGGTTGTTCTCGTCGTCGACGAACGTCTCCTGGATATCCCGGATGGTGGGCGTCACAACTTCGGTTGTCATGATGGGCAGTCTTGTAAGTGGGGTGGGTCTGAGTCGGGGTCTGCTGGTGGAGAATAGCCGAGCAAACGCAGCGATCATGAACTGATGAAAGAAGGGAGAGAAAGGAGAAGAGGAGCAAGGGGAAAAGCCAAGAACATATGCGCTTAAAAAAGAGGAAATCTCCAAATCCCCTACGCACGCAATTGCTGCTCAGTGTTGCCCGTCTCTGTGACATGCCGACCTGCGCAACCCGGGAGGCCCTCAGATCGATGGCCGGAACGGTGGGGGCGGGGAGAGCTAGGCGACACGGCGCGGAGTTAAGATGGCCGATGCACTCGCGCTCCAGGGCGAACCTGGCCCATCCTGCACTTGCTGGGGGCGCAGCCTACCCGCGGGGATTCATCTCTAAGCGGACAAGGAGCCAGCGTCACGGTCCAATCACATCGCTGTGTTTTTTTTATTCCGCAGCAGATTTGACGCCCACGATGTCTGCGTCCTGCAGCATCTGGGGATTTGAAGCCGATGACAGGGGCACGGAACCACTGGAGTAATAGCACAACTTGTCAAGAAAAAAAAGTAGAAGAAAAATCGGCACTCCAAGAAATGGCATGTAAGAATAGACTACAGTTGGTTTTCTGTTTCATTCTACAAAATGGGAAAATAAAAGTAATAATTGGCCAGAACAAAGGAAACGTGACGACGATATTCGCTCTTCCATCTTGCATCTTCTGCACATCGACATAGGCTCATCAACACCCGAACCGGCACACAGTCCACCATGTCCATCCATTATCTACACCATTTAGATCTCGCCTCCGATCTTGAATCGGAAAGCAGACTTGTTGAATCTGCCAAAAGTGTTGTTCCAGATTCTGTTTCCAATCTATCGTGCCGTTTCTGTTAGTTCTCTTCAAGAAATCTGGTGATTGCAGCGAAGACTGAAGTAAGTACTCACCACCTGAAATGTGACACCTTCAAACATGTGGAAGATGAAGATTTGCTCAATTGGGTGAGCGCCGCCGGGACGTAGAGACTGGTCAAGGCCAGAGTTGACGGGCCGGTAAGGGGGCACCTGGCGGTAGTAGTCTGGCCAGTCGGCCGGGTTCTCATGAGGAGGTAGAGGAGCGTCACGAGTGTCGCGGCCGTCGTTGTAGACGGTCTGGATTCCAGAGTCTTCTGTGTTGAGGCGCGGAGTGCTCTGGGTGCTGGGTGCGGGGGTGAGCTGGATGTCGTAGTCTCTCAGCACATCCTCCTTGGTGATGACTTCAGTGGTGGAGGACGACATCGTGGGTGGTAATTGTGTGAATATTGATATCTTGTTGTTGTGGTTGGCCGGGTAGTTGTCGCGGTGGCAGCAATAGTTTAAGGAGCTGCGATGAGGAGGGTGGAAAATTAAGGGAATAAAAAATAAAAGGCAAACCACGGCAAAAAGGATAAGCGAGTTTAACCTTGATCTCCTTCTTCAGTCTCCAAACAATGGTATGATATCGAAGGCAAATGCCGATGTCTTGTCCGAAACTGGGAAATGTAGGCCAAGGATAGGGGAAGGGATATCCGTACGAGCATACGAGTCACGAGCCGCAGATTAGGACGGGTCGACTGATTCTTTTCCTTAACGCGCCTTCGTGTCCCGAATATCCCGAGAAGGTTGGTTGGGCACAGACGCGCAACGGCCATTTGGGGGGCAATAATTAATGCCTTTTTGGTGTCTGTCACTCATCCCCCACTTTCCGACCCGATGCGCCCCCCCATGCGAGCCGGCCTGGAGATTGGGTCGCCCCAGTCACGTCCGGGGAAAGAGGGGAGCTGGGGAAAAATGTGGCCAGACTCCAAATTTGGCCTTGTGTGAGTTCAAGGGAAGAAGAATATTTGGGATTAATTGTCGGCTTATGTTATTTTGTCAAGACATCACCAGAAAAAAACGGGAAGGAAGAGTCGACTGTCTTGCTGCTTTATTGCGCTGCGCTGTCTTCCACCACGAACTTACACAAAACATCCCTACTTCCCCCTCCACCTCTCCCTCACATACACATTATCCTCCCAATTTGCTGTCATCGATCACAATGGCTTCCGCCATCGAGCGTCTTCAAGATGCCGTCATCGACGGTCGCGCGGAAACCCCGCGATTCCGCCAGAACCAGCTGCAGGCGCTGCACCTTGCGCTGCGCTCCAATGCGACAGACATTATCGCAGCTATGGCCAAGGACACGGGCGCCTCCGCTGCCGAAGTCGACGCCGAATTCTACCTTGCTCTTGAAGCTGTTCGACACTTTTACGACGGCGTCGACTTCAAGAAGCTCATCGAGGATGAATACTCTGTGACGCACGGCAAGGACTTTGCCCACAGGCGTCTGGGTTTTGGCTTGGTTGTTGTGAGACCTTCTAGCCACACCCGCTTCTTCTCCATCGTCAGTCCTCTGGCTGCTGCCATCTCGGCAGCATGCTGCGTTGCTATTGAGGTATGCCTAATAACCACCAATCCATTCGCCGCTCAATTGCTAACTTTACTTCTTGTAGCTGCAAGATAGCCTCCTCAACCTAGACGCTGTTCTCCGCAAGATTCTACCCAAGGCTCTCGACATCAACGTCTTTGCCATTACAAGCAAGATCACCGACGCCGCAGTCCTCGAGAATGCTCTTCTGGTTGACCAGGCAAACGAATCCACCTCCACCAGCCTCACCAACCAGCTCCTCTCATCCAACCAGAGCCGCGTTGTCGCCATCGTTGACCGCACTGCTGATCTTGACGCTGCTGCCAAGGCCATCACATCGGCTCGCTTCAGCTTCGGCGGCATGTCGCCCTATGCCCCCGATCTAGTCCTTGTCAACGAATATGTCAAGAAGGACTTCTTCGAGGCTTGCTCACGGTATGCGACGCTCTCGTTTGCCAAGGAGACTTCAGTCAAGCGAGTGGATAGCAACCAGAGTGGCGAGTCGAAAAAGGCCATCCGGGAAGCTGAGGAGAAGAGACTTGCAGCTAGCTTCGGCTCCGACGACTTTAAGCTGGTCGACATCAAGGATCGCGATGCTACCATTGCCAAGCTCAAAATCAAGGGCCGTTTCCTCCCTATCCTCACCTGCCACAGTCTTCTTGACGCCATCTACAACAACCCTACCTTTGAAAAGCCCTTGCTTGCAACCTACTGCTTTGCTTCTGTTGGCGCCGCAAAGTACCTTTCGCAGCATATCCCTGCGCACATCTCCCTCATCAACCAGATCCCGAGCCACCTGCTCGTCGGCCCTGCTGCGCCCACCACCCAAGAGCCCGATCTGCATTTCCGCTACAACACCAAGATGTTCTCTGTGCCTCGCCCGCAGTTCATTGAGACCCAGCCTGAGTCGCTCACCCATGTGACGAAGCTTCTGAGCAGCGAGGCTGGCGTGTCAGCTCAGTCAGTCCGCGCCCTGGCAATAAAGCCATTGAAGCCCACAGGCGAGCCAGACAACAAGCACATCGGTTTCTTCGAGGGAAGTGCTCTGCTTGGTTTCTCCGTTACACTCACCACGGTCGTGCTACCGATGATGGGTTACGGTGCTTACTTTTTGGGTAAGCGAGGCGTGGAGCTGTACATGAGGGTGAGAGCTTAAGGTTGATGAAGCGAATGTGTGTGTGTGCGTGGTCGAGACCAGTTTGACCCGCGTGTGAATATACCGAACTAGTTGCATTGCCAGACCGTTTCCTTTGTCAAATTTGGATACTCCAAGCCACTGTTGTCTACATAGTCATCATTACTAGTTAATTAACTGGTTTCTTTTTTACATTTATGCATTGATAAAAGATAGTGATGGGTCATTGAATTTTAACCTTTAGTCTCTGATGTGGACCTGAATTCAATTCACATTTTTGCATATGTGACGTTGATTTGCTGATGCGGTGGATAGAGAGCGCAGTGGAAATTCGCAGCTCGATCCTTGACGAACTACAACGCAGATGCCGAGCCCAGCTAGGTCGGTCGATGCGTCGCAATTTCTCATGGCCAAGATCCAATTCCACGTCTTGTGGCTTTGAATGCGACGTCATTTCCGTTTACGAAGCTCTGCGGCTAGCCGAATAGAGTTTAGAAGTTGATGGGTTCAACCCCCCTCTGAGTCCGCGCAGCGATAAAGGGCGAGGGCCCCATCTCGCCGTCTGTTCAGGTTCTCCAGGTTATTATTTTCGTTTTGCGGGGATCGGGAAGTGGAGGGCGCTCGGCACGGGGGCCCGTGTTCGGCCCCACCCGTCACGTACCGAGAGGCTAAGCGCCCCGTTTGGACAGAGAGGCCAGAGCCCGGCGGAGGGCGTGGACAAGGAACGAACCACAATCCATTGGGTGGTGGATCGCGGGGAAGGAGGGGGAGGAGGGAAGAGAGGGTAGGCTGGCAGGCATTGGTTGATGGTTCCTGTTAGAACGGGTGGAGGAAGGTAAAATGGTTTCCCTTTTCGTCGCATTAAATCCAGCCATTGCATACTTTTTGCTTGGGAAATGAATATTACCTACCACTGCATCCCAACTGCCCTTTTCTCTTCGAGAGTTCCTTTGCTTGCTTTGACGCAGACTTGATACCCTAGCCAAACATCAATTCCATCCGACCCTTTGGTGTTCCGATTCCTAATCGTGTTCCTCTTTTTTCCCCTTATACTTGGTACTGAAGCCATCCCCCTTCCTCCAGCCCCATCCTATCATTCAACAGGGCTGAGCTAACAATAACTTCAAGAAGGTCCCTTTTCAGCACACTCTTAGTTGAGGCAGCCGGTCAACATGGCGGTTGGAAGCAAGCAAGAGCCCATGAATCCTGTGCACCTATACTCCCACGGGAGCACCATGATGCTAGGTGAGGCGCACAACTCGGGCGAGTACTGGAAAAAGTGTGGCGACGAGGCGCTCGCAAATGGCGTCGAGCACGTTATCATGATGGTAAGAAAGCTTTTCTACACACGCACACACAAGCTTGATGGGCTAGAAATTGACAAGAAACGATAGGGCGCCCACTGGGCCACTTCCACTGCCAACACGGTGCTCATCTCGGCCAAGCCCAAGCCCGAAAAGTCGCCCGTGGCCTACGTGCACCCGGAAAAGTTCGTCAACTACGAGCTCAAGACAGACCTTGACTACATCCCGACGATCCAGTCGCACTTTGCGGCGGCGGGCATCAACTCGGAGCTGGCGCCTGAGTTTGACTGGATCCACGACACGTACCTGATCTTGATCCGCATGTTCCCCAACGGCTGCCCGCCCACAACGCTCATCAGCATGAACCACACCTTCGACCCCCATTTCCACCTCGCCGTCGGCGCTGCCCTCCGCCCGCTCCGCGCCGCCCGCCACAAGACGCTCTTCATCGGCTCCGGCGGCTCCGTCCACAACCTCTACCGCAACGTCTACACCCCGATGCTGCGCTACCGCGACAGCCTCGCCCAGCCCTTCCCCCCGGGCGACTGGGCCCTCGACTTCCGCCAGGAGGTCATCGACCTCTTCTGCAACGGCTACGAGGACGACGTCCCCAAGGACAGCGCTGAGTACGGCAAGGTCATCCGCGGCCGCAAGCCCTGCGGAGGTCCTCTGCTCCGCCGCAAGGCCACCAGCCTCATGAAGCACCCGCTGTACCGTGACGCCCATGCCACCGATGACCACTTCATGGCCACCATGTTCATCGCCGGCCTGTGCGGCGGCCGTGACGACGTCAACATGAAGGCCGTCATGGGAGCCGAGGACTGGGAGCTGACCAATATGTGCAACTCGCAATTTACCATTGGCGAGTGGGTTGCTGCCAACTAAACGAGTCGGAATGAGCAGCTAGCTATACCTGAACAAAAGCCGTGGGCTAGTTTTTGAATATTATGAAGGATGTGATGGGAGTGGCTACAATGTAAACCATATTTCTTAGCGAGGGGCCGCGTAATTATACAACAGTCTTGTTATTTTTATTATTTATTTTTTTATTTCCATTTTCTATTGCCTACCTAGACTGATGAATCTCGCCGTTTTCAACCCCACCATGAGAATAACAGGCAATGCTCAACCTCGCTTGTTTTGCCACCTTATTGAACAAACCCGGCAAAACAGAACAATGACAGGTCAATCAACTGTGCTCCGCCATCAATGCTTCCAGTGCGCCCGAGATAACAATGCCTTTTTTGCAGTACCACCCAAAACCAGACGCCGTTTCCCAACCTGTAACCTACTATGACAGATCCATCGTGTTCCACTCGAAATTGTCCATGTCAGTGGTATCGAGGCCACCAAACAGGTCGGCATCGCCTGACGTGTCCAACCCACCAGTTATCGATCCGCCAAGACCCAAGTCAGAACCCACGTTCATGCTCATATCCAATGCCATGTTGTCCGCCGACATGCTATCTCCCTGCATGCCTGCAGCTGCCAGGGAATCGCCGAGAGCTGCTGCCTCACCGTTCAGGTTGAGCGATATGTCTGCTGGCTGCAACATCTGCGCCTCTGGCATCACCATCTGCGCTTCAACTCTGCGGTAGAGGCGCACCACCATCTCAGCCAGTAATGGGTCCTTCTTTTGAATCTTCCTATAATCCTCAGCCTCTGACTTGATCAGGTCTCGTAGCGTAGACGACCGCTGCACTGGAGGGGGCATGTTGCCATTTGCATCCATCATCTGACTGTGGCTGATTCTCTCCTTGGCTGCGTCTGGGGCGCAGATCAAAGCGCCAGCCACGTCGTACACAAAACTCGCACTTCCTGTTTCAGACTGCTGCCTGACTTCTTCTAGTATCACGCGAAGGAGTCGCTTGGGGCCCAGGAGTTGGATTCCAACCAGCAGCTGGCGGTGAGTGTACGATGGCATGTTTATTGCAGGGTGCATACTCCATTGCGTTAGGCCTTGAATCGTAATCTTGATTGCGCTTGCCATTCCGCTGTTGGGCATTGTTGTCCAGGTTTCCAGCTCGTTATGTTCCGGTTCCCCAGTTCTTCGCGACAGAGGGATGCTGTCCTTGAGCACTCTCAACAGCGGTTCGATATCCTGGTTCTTGGGGTCTCGTCGTTGATACATGCGCAGGGCGTGCTCCAGGGGCTTGGCGATGAGGTTTTTCACAGACGATAGCATCGTGCTTGCTTCACCTGATATTGAGCTTGGTAGAAGAATAAGCTGTAGAATCTTGATGATGGACTTTTGCTCCTTCTGATCGATCCACAGATAATCTGCCAGAAAGCGGATAGCGGGCACAAGAGATGGCAATAAAAAGGTATCGACGAGATCTGTCAACGCATTAGCCGTAAAATCCACAATTGAATAGAAGAATATGCTCACATTCAACACCACTCTTGAGGCTGTCATCACTGAGGTAGCCATGTGTATAAGCCACCACGATATTCTGGAAAAGGGGCGCCACCAAGAGGTAAAAGTCTTGAGGGGGGCACGATGACATCAACTCATCGCCAAGACCACCTCCTTCCGTATCAAAGAGGCCATGAATCCATCCATTCAAGTGACCACTCTCCTGTTCCGTTAGTTCATCGTTTGATCGGCTGATGTGCCCACGAGCCAAAATCTTGGCCACGTATGAGTCAGGAAGCTGGATTCCGATATCCGATGCTGTCAGGTTATAGCGGTATGCGAATGCCAAGACCAAGAGCAAAATCGCTCCGAACTCTTCATACACTGGCTGGTACTCGCCTTGGTCTTCATCATATGACCAGTTATCCAGCAAGGTGCACAATGGCTGTAGGATCACTGGTAGCTTCTCAAACAGCAAAATCACATCGAGTGCCTGTGGCTTTTGAGCCAGCTGACTGCAAAGCATTTTGAGCGACATGGTGTCCTTGTTGTTGCACAGTTGGCGCAAGACCTGCTCATGTTAGTACGGGTCAAGACACCGTGGAATGAGACCTACCTCGATAAGTGCCTGGCAAACAGCGCCTACATTGCCGTCCATCTTGTCCAGCTCGCGAACCAACCCCTGGACCTTTTCAGGATCGGAGAGGCAGTTTTGAACAAGCTTATCCTTTGAGTGCTTCTCCAAGTTCGGTTCGTAAGACATTGAGATCTCTCCAAGTATCCTCTCAACGTGTTCTCGCTGCACCAGGCCGTGGAGAACACAGGCAGCGCAGAACTCCTCTCTCACACTCTCTGTATAGGGATTGTTGTTCCGCGATTCATCAAACATTAACGATGCTGTGGGGAAAATACTAGTATCCACGTGGCTAAGCGCCTGAGTGATGCAATACTCGGCCGATGTGCCCGAGAACTCGGGAGGGCAGAGCTGATACAATAGTAGTGGGACCTTGTTGATTAGGTATGATCGCAACAGATGAGCATCCTTTTGGCCTTCATTGCGGAACACAGCGTTGGCCAAAATGTCAAAAGAGGCCAGGATGAGGTCAATGGCGCTGGCACCAATTTCGCCCTATGGACATGATTAGGAGTAGAAAACAAACTAATGCTATTTGAGAGACAAACCTGGTATCTGTTGCCCATGTATGAGAAAAGGGCGTGATCGTCGAGCAATGGCCGAGCTGAGAGCTTCAAGGATATTA
Organism: Calonectria honghensis; assembly: GCA_013403855.1. Lineage (NCBI taxonomy): Eukaryota > Fungi > Ascomycota > Sordariomycetes > Hypocreales > Nectriaceae > Calonectria > Calonectria honghensis. The sequence continues at coordinate 168,299 of VTGB01000061.1, read as the reverse complement.
GCAAATGTGATATTAGAGATACAGTTCATACGTACGGCAGCATTGAGATATATATATAAACCAGCCCTAGTGTTGCTGATAGGAAGCTCCGGTATCACATAGTTATCAAGGCCAACAGTTGAGTCGAGTAGATCGTCCATGGCAGTGTTGGCATCCTTTTTTTTATCCGCAGGGTCATGGCTGGCCAGCGTCTCCCTTCGGAATAGTTCCAGCTTCTCGGTGATTTCGGGAACAAGCTGCAAGGTAGGTACGAAGCTAGCCAAGCTTGTGGAGAGCTCTTTTCTAGCATCTGTTGAATAGTCAGTTTGATTGGCATTCTTTCTCATAAAATCCGGACGGGCACTACCTTTGGCGAACGACTTGCTCACAGCTTTGATAAGCACATCATTTTCGCACAGACGCAACAAAAGTGCCACCAAACCGGCCCTCGATGACTCCATGTCCACTCTAGCTTGGGATGACTCCAAGTGCTCCATGACATCAGCCGCAAAAGCTGTTGATGCGGAAGTGAATAGGGCCATCCATTTCGAGATGATCCTGGCAACGTCCAGGGCAGTTCGTGAATCCGGGATGGCCTTTCCATGAACAACAGACTTGGTAAGACTGTAAAAGATGAACTCTTCAAACCAGTATGAGCTCTCCCATCGAGTGATTTCGGCTTTCTTCGGCTTGTCGGCGGTGTTCTGCTTCTCAGTGCCGTCTGCTTGCGCCTGCGAGTCTGCCTGTGGCTGGACCTTGGCATGGGAAGAGGAATATTTATACAGCGACTTGAGGATCGAGGGCGTATCAACAAAACCGAGCTCGATCAGCACCTGGAGGTAGCTAGGGATGCGGGGATCCAGAGTGTAGTGGTTGTTTGGCTGGGGTCGGAGGAAAAAGTCGGCGACGGCGGACGAAGGGAGGGGGTGCTTGGAGTAGACGAGCCGAACGAATGCCTCAAAGCGATCGGTATCGAGGCGCTGGGAGATGCAGCGAGCAACGAACTGGGCCCAGTAGCTAAGGGCTGCCCGCAATGCGCCTCCGGCCACGACGCGTCCGTCCATGGCTCGGGGTCTGAAGCACAATGCGCCGGGGTGTGCTAGGATATATGGGAGATAATCAGGGTCGCGGTTCGTAGTCGGGGTCGGTGTGATCGCGTCGGGCCTCGTCGGGTTCAGCGAGGGACGGGTTGTTCGTTCTTCGTCGTTGTCCGTGAAACGTCGCACAAAGGCTGGTTGCCGACACGAAATCCGACGCTGCGCCACAGCAAATGGGTCGATTGCGATGAGCGATTCTCGATGGTAAGTCTACATAACAGAATCACAAGGGCACGCGGACTCTCGAGGGCGACGGTTCACCACTGCAAAGCAAAAGACGCGCACTTTGCAAGGTCATTCAAGGTCTAGGTCGAGGTTGGCTCAGCCTTGCAGGGACCAAGCTGTCTTGTGGTTGCACCTTCCCGAGGTGGGTCACTGCCAATAAGGGCGGCACAATTCCGCACGGCAATACGTGGGGGAAGTGAGACTCGACATCACGTTGAAGAATACATCTCCCGCCAATAAAGTATTGGGGAATGAATATCCCAGAATCTTTAGGGAAATAAAATGTATTTTGCATTGCAAATTATTAAGAGTATCTTATTTTTAAAAATAGCCAGAACTGTCCGGGGGTTAGACAATAATTTGGTCTCGCTTGCTCAGCGTTCAATCGGCTGTGAACCACTTCTCAGCCAAGACGTCATGTACATAGGGATAGAGGGAGGGATACGAAGGGGAATAAAAAGTTCAAATTTCCATTTCAAAATTAAAGCACTTGAATGGTGTTTTACTCGTTCGAAAATTGCTCGTTCAGAAACAAAACCAAGCACGAAGATCAATGAAGAAGGACAAGTGCTCTTTTTCCTTAGTATTGGCCAAGCTAAGCAGTGTTTCGATTATAAATGCTAATACTAGATTAGGCTCTTCATCCCAGGTTCAATAGTCTCCAAAATATCCAATAATTCCTCCCAAACTCTGCTTGTCAAAGCCTCTCCATCCTCACCCTTCATAATCTTTGGCCATACATATAGCTGGCAGTCCGACATCCAATGCGCATGCGTTTCTTCGCCCGCGAGAGCCGCAGCCACAAGCGTTCGAGACCCCATTTCTGCAGTACGTCCCAAAACGAGGTTAACTGCCTTTCCAGCCGCACTGAGAGGGAAAGGCCATGCTCGCCAGAGCTCGGTTCGGCAAAGACCGGGATTCACAGCATTGACAAGCACATGGCCCTTCCCAGACGCATCCACAGCCTCACCCAGGCGCTTCATCACCATCAGTTGCAATAATTTTGACACATTGTACTGACGCATCAAGGCTGTGTTGGAATTAAGAGCCCTAAAGACACTGTCCTCCTGGGCCTCTGGGAGCTGTACCTATTGACTTTCAGACTATTATTCCCCAGGTTCCAGCTTATCAGGCCACATACCATGAACACACCATCGGAGCAGACCGTGCTGATACGTGGAGTGGTTCCGGTCTCTACGGCTGTGCGCCGTAGTGTTGGTAGAATCATAATTGAGAGAAAAAAGGTGGAGATGACGTTTACGAGCAACATATGCTCATATTCTTCAGTCATTTGAACTTTTGTATTCTGCACACCAGCATTGTTGAGCAAAACATCAAGTCGTTCCAGCTTGTCCACTCGAGACACGAACTCCCTGATACTGTCGAATGATGAAAGATCAAGCTCCCAAACTTCTACAAATCCCTCCCTCCGTGTTGATTCTTGAATGTCATTTCTTGCTTCTTGGGCGCTGTGAATTCGGCGACAGGCAAGAATCACTTTGGCAGCCCCGAGTCTCGTGAAGTGCCGTGCAGCTTCTCGACCAAGGCCTTGGGTCAGTTAGTACCGCTTTCATTCCAATATTTTCTCAAACTGATGTCTTTTTTGTCAGCACATGCAAGAGCGCATACCAATGTTGGCCCCAGTGACAATTATTGTCTTTTCAGCGCAGTCTACTGTGGGGACTGCAAGATTCAAAAACTGTCCGCGGATAAAGCCCCAGAGCGACATGGTTGAGAGTTTCCAGTCGAAAGCCAATTTTTTAACTCTAAATGCCACATAAATAATATTCCCTGAACTTTCTGGGCTTTGTTCCAAGAATTAGAACCAGTTTGTTTTGTCGTTCAAGACGCGTGTGATGTCATAATGGACCTAGTGCCAATTGTTTCCAACTGTTCCCAACGTTATTTACGGGGATATGGGATTCATTTTGAAAGTTCAATGATCGAATTATGATCCTGTCCCAGAGAGAAATTATATCGCTCCCCCAAAGTCGGGAATGCCCGTCGGATATAGTATGAGGCTTCGGAGTCACATTGTGGATGCAAGGTTCGGTTGATCCAACCATCTTCACCAGAAAGAAGCATCACTTCACGAAACGAGCTTAGAATTTTATAAAATATTCAATTAATTAGATGTGATTAAGCAATTACAAAAGAAAAATCGTTCTAGTGGTATCAGAATCCAAGCATGCGGTGAAATATTCCACCGAAAACCAATCAACAACAAGGAAATCCCCCGACGCTATGACAAAGTATCCGAAGGTCATAATTATAGTTGCGAATCTTTTGAGCTGCTGTGCTTTTTTTTTATGTATTTATTTCTCGATCACGCCGCTCATGGTGCGCTTTCCAGCGGCCCACTGATCGGCGTAGTCGGTGCCGAGGAATCGGCCCTTAAAGAACCAGATCATGATGCTAAACAGCTTGAAGGTGCCCATCTGGCCGGTAGCGCGGCTGCGGCCGATGGTGATACCGAACATGACCTTGGGAGCGGGCGCGTACTCGGGTCGAGCGGCGCCATCGAGGTAGAGGGGCAGGTTCTTGACCAGGTACAGAGACTGGGCCTCTGCGGCCGAGGCCTTGGAAGGTTCCAGGCTGCCGGCATCGCCAATCACGAAGATGTTGCTGTGGCCCTCGACCTGCAGGTGCTTGTTCTGCTTGACAAAGTTCTTGGTGTCGAGGAGCTCCTTGGGCACAAACTCGGTGTTAGGGATGACACCGGTGGTGGGGAGGTAGGCCTGGGCGGTGATGGTCTGGGTCTTGCCATCGGCTCCGCGCACTTCAATGACCGTTTCGTTGCCATTGGTAGTGGTCCCAACGACAGTGGAGTTGGGAATGAGCTTCACCTTGAGCTTGCTAAGCTCCTTCTTAGCAGCCTGGCGGACGCTAGGGAGAGCAGGCTCGTAAAGAGGCAGGCTGTCGGAGTGGATGAGGATGACTTCCTTCTTACCATCCTTAGAATACTCAAAACCAAGCTCACCAGCGGTCTCGACACCAGTGAGACCACCACCAACAACAACAATGGTCTTGGCCTTCTTGATCTGCTCCTGCAGGGTGTGGACCTTGGCCTTGGTCTCCTCAGCGGTGCCGAGAGACTTCCAGGGCATATCCTCCTTGGCACGGGCACCAGTGGCAATGATCAGGGTGTGGTAGTTGATCTCGCGGGAGCTGCCGGCATTGAGCTCGACGCCAACGACGTTGCCGGCGGGGTCGAGGGAAGCAGCCTTGCCGAGGACGAACTCGAACTTGCTGGGGGGGTAGTCGAAGAGAGGAGCCAGAGGGATAGAGACCTTGTTGTCGGCGAACTGGCCAGGAACAACGAGACGGGGTGTAGCGATTGGCCAATAGAAGTCGGAGCTAGGGCTGACGACGATGAGCTTGACGTTTTCCTTCTTCAGCACATAGTTGACCATAGTCTGGCGGATGACTGGCGTGGCAGCGGGGCCGGCGCCGAGGACCACAATAGTCTTTTCAGAAGACATGATGATAGTTTCTGTTAGGTGGTGGCTGTGGTGAGGAGGCGAATTAAGTCAAGGAAATGAATCCTTTGCAAGTCTCAGATTGATATTGATTAGATGAGAGTGCTTGAGAGTGTTGGATGATGGTGATGAGGATAAATTCTACAATTCATTCGAGATCAAGCTTTGTATATGTACGCCCCTTGACGCTCGGCATTTCAGACCTTAGGGACGGCCCAAGGCCCACAAATGACCGAACAAGACGATTTTTTTTCATGGCTGCTTTCAAAGCACCTAGGGTTTCTCCAATGGAACATGACTAGCGCCAGCGAAATTACAAAGCAAAGAGACGCGCGGGAGCGAACTCCCCAATGATCGGGACCGAGCCAAGGAGGCGGGGGCAGTTCAAGCCCTACAGCCTGGGCGGAATTCCATCATGGCTGCGTCGAGATGCTGCATGGAGCACAATAATCGTCCCCTACCGCGCGGCGACTCGGACCCGAATGTGGGGCTTCGCGAGCGGTGTGGGTCTCGATGCTTCCAGCGCGTCCAATCAGGGCTCTTGACGCCGGGCTTCTCCATCAAGTTTAACATCGACCCACTCGCCGCGCATATTGGCTTTTCTTCTGGCTTGCTTGTCCTCAGCCTTGTATCGGGTGCGAAATACGCCCTCTCTTTTCACTTGATCAACACGAGAGAGCAGGGAAACGTGTACGAAAAATACACCCGCTTACATGAGCAGACCACAATTGAAAGTGCGCCCCAGGTCCAACAAGCCGCATGGTCCATTCCATCGACACTTCTACTCAACCAAGCATCCACGGAGTCAAAACATCACAGACACTATCCTGGCACGCATGCCGCTCCAGCCCTTGGCAATCCCTTTTGTCACACTTGCATATGGCCAATGGCCGCCGTCTAGGTACGAATAACACCCACCCATCGGCAAGTAGTTTGCACCCGCGCCGATTCACATTGCATACCCACTAAATTAGCTCCCTGGCTTGGCCCCAAGGGTATGGCACTTTGGCCCTCTCCGTGGGCATAATGTTAGCCCGGGCCCCTGCAAAAAGTCGCCGGGATGGTGGGAACCGCCATCAATGTCATGTCAAACAAAGTGCTGGCTTCACTCAGGCCCCCCATGCCCCTCGCCTGCCAAACTGCCCCGGATCGCGGCTTATTAATTAGTCATAGATGAACAAGAAGGTTTGATGCTTGGTATCAATTTAAAAAGAAAAGTAAAACCAAGGACCCAGGTCATGATGCGATTTCCCGCGCGCATGCACAGCACTGAACTCGCGCTCGCATTTTCGCTCAGTGAGCCGCAGTCATGCAGTCCCGCTGAACCAACATTTCTATGAGTCCAAGAAGACTACTGGTCAGTGGGAACGTGGTTGGGCTCGCTCGAAAACGCCATATCCAAGACTTGACCATGCAACTAGCCCCTCAGGGTGCCACCAAACAGCCATGATTGCCCATTCAACAAAAAGATAACAAAAGACGGTCTGCTTGCATTGGTAAGCCTTTCAAAAGATAAAAGCCCTGCCCAATACTTGAAGCGACAGGGAAGCTGAGACAGACCTGTGTTCACTTCTAACATTACGTGTCACTTTCACACCATTGATCTGCAATGCTATGCTAATCATGTATTCCCAACGCTCAATGGGCACCAAGATGCCCGCTGAGATTGCTCATCTTTCATCTGCATACAGGGGGGGCAGCAGTACCCAGTTTTTTTACACTCTATCATCAGCGCCTTGCTTGGATTTCGCCCGTGCCAACTTTTCCTTCAAACGCCCAACTCCGGCTGCGAGAGCCCCAAGGCCAAACGTCCACCTCTTGACGCGGGCCGTATAAATAAAGAAGTAGACCAAAAACCAATTAAATAACACAAATGCGATAACATATCCCACGCAAGGCCATTTGTCGCCCATTTGCACATTCAGCGTCTTCATGTACTCAGCGCCGTTCTGGTATGGGCAGAATCCGCAGTTGCTCGTCGCGTTCGAGTCCTGAAGGTAACCTGCCTTGGCGACATTATCCATGTAATACTTTGCGTACTCTCCGCAGGTAGAACCTGGGGGCGGGTTGAACCGAGCAAACTCGGATTCGGCACATTCCACTGTCACCAGGGGCAGGGTAGTAGAGAGAACACCCCTGCTGAACCAGGTCGACGGGTTAATATAGTACAGCCAGTACTTCCAAAAGTCTGGCAGTGTGCTGTAGGGTACGAAGACGCCATTTACGAGTGCGACAATGCAGAAAAAGAACGGCAGAACCTAAGAATCGCTCAGTCAGCACGGCGCGCTCAAAAAGAAAGAAAAGGAGCAAGCCAAGGTTTCAAAATCCCACTTACATTAGACACAGTCGAGTATTTCGGCCCAAATGCAGCAATCCACTGGCCCCAGCCGGACATGAACAGCGACCAAAGAATCGTCATGATATAAGTGTATCCAGCGATCGAGGCTGTCGCGGGAAACCCCACAGGGAAATACCACAGCAGCCAGTACAGCGTTCCGGAAACGATACACATAGGAATCTCTGTTACAACATTGGCGGTACAGAATGCGACCCATCCGTACGTGCAACTGGGCAGTTCACGGTCCTCCCAGAGGTCGCGATTGCGGAAGAAATAAATGACGACGCTGTTCACGATGGCCGGGGGGACGAAGAACGGGTAAACGATCACCGTGAACATGAAGTTCTGCAGAGAAGCGATATCGTTTCCTAGGCTCCAGAAGGTCTAGTTCCGGTCAGTAATGACAAAACACAAGCGGCAGAATATGAACTCACAAAGCCAGTAACGATACCCATGGTGACACTGATGAATAGACGACCATATACATAGTGCGGCTCACGCCAGTGCTGAATAAAAGTTCTCTTGATGAGCAGCATGCATTGATACCACGTTGGAGCAGCAAACTTGGTGGGCTTCTTGCCGATGGAGCGAACTTCTTCCCTTGCAGCTGTGATTCGGTCAATCTCGCTGGCAATCGCCTGGGCCTCTTTGCTCTTGCGCCACTCCTCATTCCAGTCCACTCGGACGCCACGGTCATCGACACTTGGGCGCGAGGCAGTCTCGAGGATAAACTCGGCAACGTTGTGGCTTGGTGGACAGTGGAATCCGCGCGCGGCAAAGTACTCGGTGACGACTTTGCCGTTTTCTCCCACAGGGCCAAAGTAAAAGGTGTTTCCGCCGCGGTTGAGAGCGAGAATCATATCAAACTGCTCAATTAGATCCGACGAAGGTTGGTGAATGGTGCAGATGATAGCCTGGCCGGCGTCGCAAAGCTTTCGGAGGAATCGGACGATAGAGTATGCCGACTGGCTGTCGAGTCCAGAAGTGGGCTCATCAAGGAAGAGGAGCAGTGAGGGTTTCGCAGCTTCAAACTGTTAGCGAATTGCTTGCCACCAAGAACACACTTATTCAACCACCCACCTAATTCGACACCAATTGTTACACGCTTGCGTTGCTCAACAGTCAGAGAAGAAATGAGAGCATGCTCCAAATCATTCAGCTCAAGGAGGTGCATAATCCGATCGACATAGGCGATTTTCTCGCTTCGGGGAACATCACGCTCCTGTCGCAATAAGGCCGAGAATTCCAGCGCTTCACGAATTGTAGATGAGCCCTCGTGAATGTCACGCTGTTCGCAGAAACCTGTTCCGCGCTGAAACTCCTCGCCAAGGGGGCGTCCATTGACGAGCATGTCACCAGATACGACTCCGACCGTTTGTCTCTGAGCAAGGGTGTTTAGCAGCGTCGTCTTACCAGCTCCGGAACTACCCATCAGTGCCACCATCTTTCCAGGTTTGGCGTATCCCGAGACGTTGTTCAAGAGCTGAAGCTGACCAGATCCGTATGGAACAGTGTAGTTGACATCCTTGAAGGTGAAAATGCTAGTTCCATCTCCAATCTTTTCGAATTCCTCGTCAGACTCTGCCTGAGTTGTTTCGGGCTCCTTCTTCTCGGATGGCGGCTTGGCGAAGATGGTCGACTGAGTCTGCGAATCGGAGAGGCGGAGTTTCTCAACAGCCAAGACATTGATGGCAAGAAAGAAGATGGTGAACCCGATGATGATACCAAAGTTGCGCCAGAGATTTGATCGCAGACTTTGAAATATTAGTACAAAAACCTCTTTATCATTGTGACATCAACTTACAAGTCGAACGAAATTTCAAGGTAGGACAGCCCATCCACTTCAGTACTGCCAGGTTGAGCTCCGGGTAGACTACAGCCTTGATAACCCGTCTGTGCCCCCGGCCCATTGGGAACCAGGTTGGCCTCGCTGCATCTCATTTTCAGACCATTGAACTCATTGGTTTGCAATGCCTCGAAGCCAAAGGTGACTGGATTGATGTAGGTGAACCAACCAAACCACGGAACGTCATTCAAAAGTGTACTTCGGGGCATGATGTATCCGGTGAACATGAACATAATGTTCATGACTATCAGCGTGTTAATATTAGCGTCCGCTCATGATTGGCTAGGGTTGGGGAATACTCACAGACACCCACGAATCGGATAGCGTCATCCACGGTGCTAGAGAAGGCGGCGAACATGCGGAACATTGCTGTCAGTGCAAACGACACTATGTAGACGAAAAGTGTGAAGATGAAGAATTTGCTGACATCAACGTCGAACCGCGCCAGGAAATAAAACGGAATGGCCAACGAGATAACCATGGTGAACAGGACCGGCACGTCTAGGATTGCCCGGGCCAACACGATGGCTGAAGGGCGGCAGAATGCGAACTCTCTCTGTCTCTGAAACGTCGTGCGACCGACGATAGCAGGCATGAGCTCAGCAAACTGCAGCCATCCGATGAATGCGATACCGAAAAAGGCCATGCTGGATTTTGAAAAGGCTGACGAGGTCGCATCGGCGTCGATGCCAGCAAAAAGAGACCCGACAATGAGCGAGATGCTGATGATGATGAAGAGGCGCATGTAAAAAGAATCGCGCTCGTGGTAAAAGAGCCATGCCTGTCTTTGGAGGCAGGCGAGAACCTGCCGTGGGAAGGAGACGGTGAAGGACGAAGACTGGTTGACATGCTTGGACTTCGAGAGCTGGACCGTCTGCTGAAACTCCCTGTGCTTTTCGTTCTCGACGCAGTGGCTGTCCTTTTCATACTCCTTTATGCTGTCGACGAGCTTCTGGTAATGGCTGCTCTCACGGAACGCTCGCTCGAGCTCTTCGGCCGTCTTAGGCGTGGTGTCTTCCCGGCCAGGCTGGAAACGCCGAGCATTCTTGTCGGATATAGATGTCAGGAAATCTGCGGTAGTCCTGCGGGCCCTGTCAGCATGGTCTATCACACCTGGAGTCGATTCATTGTGGGTTTTACGCACTGTCGATGAGGACACCAGTATCCCAGGTCCTGAAAATATTTCTTGGCCTCCGACGCAGGCCCCTGGAAGAGCATCCGTCCCTCGTCAATCACAAGAACCTTGTCCATCAGTTCATATATGGACTCTCCGGCTTGGTACAGGGTCACCAGTGTCGTTCTTTGGCTCACATCCGTGAACACGCGGAGGGCCTTAGCAAAGTTGAGGGCGGTGCTCGCGTCGAGACCGCGGGTTGAATTATCCCAGCAGACGACTGATGCTCGCGTGGCCAGCGTCTCTGCCAAGCTGACTCGTTTCCGCTCTCCGCCAGAGACACCGCGGATATGCTCATCGCCAACCAGTGTCTGCCTGGTGTGCTCGATTCCAAACATTTGCAGGAAGGCGTCTAAAACTACAGGTATTGTCCATTCGTCCTTCTTGCGCGTCTTGTTCTTCAGCGCAAACCACAGAGTCTGCCACACAGTGAGCGAGGGGAAGTGCCGGTCATCTTCCTCGCAGTAAACCACCTCGCCTCTGAACCGACGCTTCTGTTCCTCGGCCGAAATTGCGCCGTAGTATACTTCGCCCTCGACACCGGCATACTCATCGCGGTGGTTGGCAATGGTTTTCAGGAACGTTGAGCACCCGGACCCCGGTCGGCCCAGGACGAGCATCATTTCACTGTGCTGAACGGTACCGGTAAAGTCGTTAATAAGAGTGACGGTGGGGCCCTTGGACTTGAGACTCGGGATCTTGTCGGCGATGAAATTCCACAGGTCGGGTCCGAAGGTGTTGAGGATGGCTCGGGGGAGTGTCTTGACCGCTGCTGTGGAAGACTCGGCACCCCTGACAGTGAGGTTCTTGAATGAAACACCAAGTCGCTTGGCGGGATCTCCGTCCGGTGTTCTATCATTGAGAATGCCTCTTCGAAGGAACTCGGGAAGATCAAACTCATCATTGGACCAGCGGGTTGAATCACTTGCGCCATCGTGGCGAGGGGGGTCTGCATCCGCCCTCGAGAGACGCGACTTTGCAGTCAGCTGCCGTCCCAGCTCGTGAAACTCCTCCATGGCGGCCGAAACGCTCACTTCGCCCTGGGGGTTTTCTCCCCAGAAGCCATGGCCTGGCTTACTGGCGGGGCCGGCCATCTTGGTTGTTGGGGAGAGGGAAAGGCCGTGTGATTTAGTTCGCAGTCGGCTTCCCAAAAAAAAGACAATGCAGAAAATTCTGGTCAAAGACTACACTGTCACGGTGCCTTGCTGGGCCACTGCTTGGGGCTACGGTCTAAGAGAAGACGGGGAAACCAACAGGGACGGGCTGGGCATTCACGGGCACGATAATCCTTTTTCTAAGAGGCACGGCAACAGCAACGAGCTGGATTACAAATACGCGCAATGCTCTCCGTATTAACAATCAAGGATGACAAACTGTCAAGCTTCACGAGCCAAGAGAAGCCACAGAAGCTACTTTCGAACATGCATCAAACTAGGAATTCATGTGGGCTCTCTCTTATCTCATGGCATTGGAAAATGAGGCCTTGCGGGGGGTGGCAATTGCACCCCAACAGCATCGGGATTTCCTCCGATTGACTCATAGGGTGATGGGGACACAGCGGCAGCCAACCAGGAGGCCAGGCTTGCGCTGAGTGTCGTGAATACGTAAAACTCTTTCGGTGAGGAATTCATGTTCCGCCAGCCAAAGCCAAGGTGTGGTGCCCACATGTGTTAGCGAGATTTCATCTCTCTTCCCCGACCTAACAACGGATCAACTCCGGATTTAACCAGGGTTTATCTCCACAATGGTGGGTTGCGGGGACGCTAAGAAAAAGCCAACTTCTCTCCTGCAGACAGTTGATGCTACCCGTCAACCCATGAGGCGGTGCCTGGCGGAGCGATTGGGCGACAGCCTTGCGTTACAAACTACCTAATCTGGCCGTCGGAGGAGTTTTTCTAGAACGGGGCTAGACATGCGATCGGAACAGAGTTTCTGCATAAACCAGCAGTCAGACGTTAACAAGAAAGTATCCCCCCGGCGCTTGTCTGTTGGTTGGTTGGTTGATTTTTTTTTTTTTTTCATTATTCATTAGTAATTACGGACGAACTATTTCGCCAGTCAGCAGCCTGCATATACAGTGGAGCACTGCTGTGAGAAGCCAGACTGCCCACGGATTTTCGATCCGTCTTGCCGAAGCCTCTTCACACCGACAAACTCACGGGGCCACATGATCACTCGGCCGGATGCAAGCCACCTCCTCGAGCTAAAAAGAACAATGCGATTTCGCAGATAACAGGGGCACATCAAGAGATATCCAGCTCATCACCTCCCGTCGCCATTTCCCTCGTCCACCGCGCCCGCTGTCGCATGCAAAACGCTTGGATCTCACCCTCTTCCCAGGCCAATCACAGCCCCGCTCGTCATCGAGAACTTCCCAATCCGGCATCCAACCTCATCGGCAGTTGATACCCCGCACACCGACACTCAGGAAGGAATACGCGTCTCCAACGCAAGGTAACATCAACACGGTCATGATTGGTCTATTCGCGCAAAGGTGATAAAAAAAAGCCAATTTGCATTGCCGGGCTTTGCCATAGTTATGCGTCAGTGGGCCCAGCTTTCGGAACGAGGGCCTCTTTCTGCTCGCTTTTCAATCGGAATACATAATTCCTAGGGTCAACCCTGCAATCGGTTGCAACTGATCAAGTCAAAAGTGACAAATGTATCCTTTGCATCGGAGAACCCGAATTGAAATCGTGGTTTGATTCAAGTGGGCTGGTTGAATCCGTATCTTGTTGCTCTTGCTTTGAGCGATTTGAATTGACCACGTCACTGCTGACAATCCAATCATCCCAACTACGGAATGGCGAAAAACACCTCAAGTTTTCTTCCAGATGTCCGTTTCTAAGGAGATCAGTCTCTTTCAAGCAGGGAACCATTTGCAAGCAACGCAAGCTCAGAAGTGTAGTGAGCTATAATATCGGAGAGGCTCCTGCTCCGCCGTTTGGCAGTGACCAGAATAGCTTAGCTTGACGAGTTCTTGAATACCCTTACGAGGCTGAGTCAACAAGTTGCTGTATTCCATATCTGTCAAATTTCCCATAGTATATTGCGAAGACTATAAAAGTAGGTTATTTTATGGGTTGCTTTAGTTATGCATAACATAACAAGCGCAAGCTAGTTGAGCGCAAGGGTGTGTATTTGACAGTTGCTTTTGCTACTGTTCTTTTACACATATCAAGATCTGTTTTCCCCTCAAAAAGGAACACGGTTCTGTTCACCCTCGTCTTTTTGTTCGTAACTACACATGATGCCTTCATTGTTCATGAATAGCCTCTTGCAGCTGCAGCTGAAGACGAGACTGACCAGGGCTGCTGAAAGCTCTATATTACCTTCACCTACCCTAAACCTCTACCGAAGTCGCGGCAAGAGGCTATTCAGATCAGGCTGCTACTGACAGCAGCCTCCCACACCGGCTGACCTGGGCGGGTGTGGGCTTCCTTGATCCTTTCTTTTTCTCTTACTGGCTCAAGGTGTTTAGAAGATGCTTATTCTTATTTACGCTAACCGCCCATTGAAACTTAACCAGATTCAATTACATCACTCTCAATTCATATTGAAAAGCTTAATAGAAGAAGTCTTGTCACGAATTTTCTTATTGGTTCCATTCCTGGTTTAACCGTTAGTTGCTTATCTTTCTCGGGAGAGACTAGCCTTCATGAAAGGGAAACTGTTAGTCTGACTGAATGGGGGATGCAAGATAGAACGAGTGTGTTGAACCAGAAGTATTTCTTCCTTGAATGACACTAAATCCCGGAGACGTCTCTATTTATGTGATACCTCGGGAACTATGCGGATCGTGTTTTGTTCTTCCGCATTCGAACGCGCCAAAATGCCTTCAAATCACCACCAAGTCAATCTTAGTAATTAGCAGCACTAGCTATCACGAGGACTATCGGATCAAACACGATCGAAATATTTCTTCGTATATCGCTAACTAATTAAACATGGAGGTTTACCGAGTAGAGATCAAACCACCAAGAACTGGACTCGTCGCTCTAGAAAGACGTTCAATCACCCACAAAACCAAGAAGGGGTACCTACCCTGTATGACTGGCCCATTCTTTTTGTCCAGTAAGGCTTGATTCGCAACGGGACGAGCCACTCCGCGCCGGGATGCCTTCTTGAGACACCCATCGGCTGCATCGACCTATGATATCCTGTTTGCCCATGCCGAGGCATCCTCGAAAGAGTTGCACCAGTGTATATATCCTTACCGAAACCGGAGTATCCCTCCCGAAGGGGGGTTGAATGATTAGATACGTCCCCGCATCCATAGCGAGGCTGTGATGTCAGCACAAGAATGGGAATATCGTCACTTTGGTGCGGGGACCCATCAAAGCTGTCCCAGGAAAAGCTCCTTGGACCCCCCACATTCTCCGCGATGGATTCACTGGGATGGACCATCATGATGGGTAATCATACCCTATCTCGTCATGATACCTGACACCTTCCGGGAAGATGTCCTCGCCACCCTTGTTCCAATGACGATCACAGCATAACATAAGAAGCGAAAAAGATTGCCGCAAGCGATGGGATTACGATGGCGTTGCGCTCCAGAAGATCAACGACCAGAAGCCTCTGCCGTCATAAGAGGTGATGGTGGGGTTGAGGCTCGCTTCCTGGGGTACAGCTCGTATGGTTGTGATGCACTCAACGTCATCTTCAAACGCCAAGTTGGTGCATGATGCAGGTTTACCCGCGTAGCGCAACCCACACGCGAGGAGACTCTTCTGTTCACCCCTTTGGCGAACCCTAGGTCCCTATAGACTTCGGGGTGTGTACCCAAGAATCTCAGGGGGAGGGTGGTGTGCGATTCCGAGTGACGACGGCGGCTGTCATCTTCTTAGGCCCAATCTCGGCGAGGAGGGTATTGGCTAAGCATCATTTATTCCACGAGTTTCTGCCAACAACGTCAACCCAGGCATTGATACGACCGGGGCTCGCCTTGGATGGTGTGAAGGTTCAACAATCCGTCCAAGTCACCGTCCTTAACGGTACTGTACACAGTAAAACAATACGGTGGGCCAGGAGTGACGGAATTGTTGATAGCTTCCAAGAACTTGCTTGGATCATCGTGTCATAGTCACGTGTGCTCACTTTAAGGGATATGGCAAAAACGAACGGAGGCGAAACTGTAGGATCATGATAGAAACAAGTCTCCACCGGCTGCCGTGATCAGGGGCACATGTTTGGTCAAAACAAGCGTCAATCAGTCAAAGCAAGATGTGATCAAACGGAAATGATCCTCGAGCTCGGGAAGAGCCAAGGCATCTAGGGGCGGCATGGCGTGGCGGTTGAGGCTCCTCGGCGGCGTCCCGCTCTGAAGCTTGTCCCAACCTTGCTGTTGGACAGCACAAAACAACATGACTGAAGCCTTGGCGAGGGCCTTGGGAGGCTTATGACGATCATTGCGAAGAATCAGCAATTGCCTCCCTCGCACCTTCCGCCACCAAATAACCGCGAACAGGCAGCGTCATGGCAATACCACAAGGGAGAGCAGGGATGACAATAGATGGCGTTTTGGTTCTGGGTTTGTTGAACATGACGCTGAATTGGACAGCCATGTGGTCCGTGTCGACCAGTGACATCAGCGGGTGTGGCGGACCTCAGTGACCTCACTGGCGCGCCTCCCCCGCGGTACCAGCGGTGGGCTAGTGGGTTATGCCGTCATTGGCCCACCGACGTCCACTGTCATTCAGCATCTGATGCTGCGAATCTCCTCATCTTAAGCCTTCTGGGGTAATTCGACGTAATGATGCCTGCCAACCTGCAAGTCATGGCCATTTCGAACAGCAGCAATCTAGCATAGGGCTGCCCGAAATGGCGGAGCGATGGATGAGGTGATGGCAGTGGTGGCGGCGGCGACGTCGGAGGGGGGTTCTAGACCGTGGCGGACCAGTGATTCTATGCGCGAAACCGACGTCAGAGTCCAATTCTTGTCGTCAATAGCTCCAAAAGCCATCTAGCGTGTTTCTTTTTTCTTCTTCTCTTCGCGGTTGGTAGAAATTCGATGTTGACCGCGTTAAGCTTACCTTGACAGCCCCTGCAAGGACAGGGCACGCCTTATGTAACCGGGCGGTGGACGGTTTCGAATCTAGACAACGGTCTCGGCTGTCACGAGGCGCTCCACGATGCCTTCTTACTTGCCGGCCACCCATTTTGCCCAGCTTTGTCCAGCATGGGAATCCTGGCACAATAGCATGGCCCGGCCCAGACCCTCAGCTACGGCACGATAGCTCCACTCTACTTGAGAAGTGTTGAATTTATCTCACCCGCAGAACTAGTCCAATCATGCCCTGGGCGGAATTCTCCACTCTCCGCTCTCGATGGCTGCGAAAATCGCATCGTCCGTCGATCTGGGAGCCTTTCTTCTTTCCCAGAGCGGGCTCCCGCGGCTCCGCTGACGGGGTCCAAGCCTTGACTTGCAAGATCGCGCCGGTCATAGCCCGGCCTGGGCAAAAATCTCCATCAATCCTGCTTTTGTTTGGCCGTGGCCAGTCAAAACCCGAACCCAACCAACAAGTCAGCGCAGGCATACGCCAATCCCGGAAGCTTATCCCCGGGCTCAGTAGCTACAGCGACGATCCCCCTTCAAAAAACTCGGTAAGCCGTGTCTCGGAATCATTACCCAGTGCGTAAGAGGTATTGTGGTTTTGGGGATGATGGTTCAGCATGTCGCCTGCAATACTACCTGGTCTCAATGCTGCTGGGCTAGTCCCACGAACCCGTTTTCTACTCACGGCAATCCGCGTGATCCACAAACCAGGTTGAAGCCTGAAAAAAAAACATGCACCTGATGTCGGTAGTAGCCCTGCCAGTGGGCTGGACTACCAAAGGCAATTGGGGAGGGGGGGCCAGAAGTTTGATGGACCCCTCCTTGTCCCTTGGTTGGGGCTGGGATCTGGTTTCCCATCGTGGCCGAAGAACCCCAATTCTAACCCGTCCTGCATTGGGGGGAGCATCAACCAGGGCATAAACCTGCAGACTCCGCAGATATCCTAGAGTCTGGGCCTCGTGGTGCAGACGCAGCCGTGCGTTGTCCACGGAATGGTTCGATGATTGCCGGCCGGTCCGATGTACCGTGCATTACATTGCATTCTTTTGTGCCATTTCCCCCTCTCTACTTGACCAGACTTCCCGGTTCATCAACGACATTCCCACGAGGAACCGTGGGAGAGATTGGGTGTGTGATGACATGAGATATGACTTCAATGCCGAGCCCAGATCAGCAGGGTCTTTCCGTTTTGGTCTGCTCTCCCTCTCTTGAGAAACAACTGGGCTGTTGCACCTTGGCTCAAGTTCTCCACTGTGGACGTATCTTGGGGCGCTTTGTGTTGTCTGTACCGTCATACCGTATGCCGTACTATGTACAGCGGTACAGTGGCGAAAGAGCGAAAATGGACGAGGGGATGGGAAGGGGATGGGGATGGGCGGAGGATGGGCAGTGAAAGACCCTGAAGGACGAGGGTGCGACGTGGGTCCCTTCCTCATATGTCTAGCTAGTCAACATGGCGAAAGGTCCAGAGTTACGCCATCCGCCTGCACTAAGAGACCGACAATCACTGGCGATCTGCGGCTCAGGCGGAACACGATTGGACCAGCACCACGATCTCCTCCACCACAAGCTCTGAAGGTTGACGCAGGTGTGCGGGTGAAGGTGGGCGTGAGCGAGTTTTTGGCTTCCTTTCTTTTTCGCCTGTCACACTGCGCGTGCCACTGCGCGTGCTTGAGCATAGCACAGCATGAGAAGGCGACTGCGAGGGCGAGTGTGAGGGTGAGGGGCAGAATTGAGGGTCCCTCCATCATGTTGCTCTTGGGCCATGCTGGTCATGATGGGCATCCAAGCGGCCGATAGACGACAATCCACACCCTAAACAGCCTGCATCCCAGTCCCCATCCCCCATCCCCCCAGCTGCACGCTGTACGCTGCACTCTGCTCATCCATGGGGACCTCGGGGTGTGTGGAGGCTGATGCCAGGCGGCTTTGTGTATCCACCCCAGCCTATTTCCCCTTCTCCCGCCACTTCTGCCAGGTTATAATAAGACCCCAGCACGTCCCGATTGCTTCTCCTTCTCTCTTGTTCAGCACCACCAAGCCCCATTGATATCATCTGTGGCCGAGGAGTATTAAACCAATTCCCATCCAGACACTTCTCCTAAGCATCGTTTCCAGACGATTAGGATCCCGTTTCATCACACCATACTGCACTGTCTCTTGACCTTGACCTTCCCCGCCTTTCTTCTATCCAATATAGACACATTCCACGCGTTTTCGCATCCATAAAGGAAGAAAAAAAAGCCATCATGCCTGCCCGACAAGACGCCTATTCTGTCACCATCCCCGTGGCTGCACCTCCGCCGCAGAATCTCTCTAGCTACGCGAGGTTCATGCACGACCACACCAGGCGCCAGATGCAGGCGTTTGAGGGCGCCAGTGCCGGCGCCAGCCACCACGCCGCTGCAACAACCATGAACGGCACCAGCAGCAGCAACGCCAGCCCCACCGAGTATCACCCATAAATTTGTTTATCGAATCGATGGACTGGTTCGGTATTCTCAACGGAGTCCAATGGCTCCTCTCCTCCATCTCATGACATCACCGCGCACGACTTGCAACCCATCCTTGTGGCGGCAAAACTCGCCCGTCTGACATAACCACGCGCGATGTCACAGTCATACCACTTCTCTCTCTCTCTCTCTCACCTCTTCGAACGGCGATAAGGAAACAATCAACCCTCGGCGTACGGACTATTTAAAAACGAACGATTACGACTGGAGTCGGTGCAAAAGATCGGCAACCACAGCCCACCAGCCACGCAAACTTTCCCATTGCGTTTGACGGAGCTGGCAATGTTTTTTTCTATTTTGTAATAATGTATGGCGTTTGGGGATCACAAAGGATATAATAGGCAGCTGGAGCTGGAAAACAAGGGGGCATATGTATCAAGCATTGGGTCGGAGACTAAGTAACAAGGGCAGCCTGCAGCGAGTTTTGTGCGCAGCGGAATTGAATAACAAACTCATCACAACACCTCTCTCGCTTCAATACACATCAACGTGAATTTGACAGAAACGATACAAAGCTGAATGTAACCGTGTATTGAGATGACATGGTCAAAAATTAGATCTCGTGCAGCTAATTCAATTCTATGCATTTAAATGTCACAATACCACCCATGCACCCAAACTCCTTCACTGACCATTCCAAACTAGCATGTTCATTCCCTTGCACTGCCACACAGCCACCCCGATTATGTATGTCCCACTCGCTTTCGTTTGATGCCTTATACCAGTGGCTTCTTCTTTTTGATACCCAGCAGCGCCGAGTGATCCTTCTTCTTCTTCGGCGCCCTCTTGAATGATGGAGCAGGGGCCGGCTTCTCGATCTCAGTGGTTTCTGTTTGCATGGCTTGAGCAAAGCCAGTTGCTGATTCGACTGGTTCCTCATGAGTAGGATCCTCAACAACAGTCTCCAAGTGCAATCGGGCTGTTGCAAATGCGTTCTTCGCCGCTTCGTCATCTTCCCTTTCTTGTCGCTCCCGTTCCTCGTCCTCAGATCGCACAACAACATCCGCAAAGTCGATGCCATCCTTTTCGGAACGGTTAATCCTAGCGTTTCGTTGCCGAATCTCATCCAAGGCATCCGCTGCAGCCATTTCCCTTCGTGCATCGGCGTTCTTTGCTTCTAAGTCCGCCATTGCATTTTTCTCTTCCTCTCCCGCCGCTTCGGCTTCTTCGCGCTCAAGTCGGTCCAGTCGCTGTTCCACCGACTCATCCTCGGCGGCGCGATTTCGCCAAGGCTCCATATTGCGCACTGCGCCCTTGACCATGGCATACTCGTTGTTCTTGGGGTCTGTACGAAAGATAATTTCCGCGCTACAGCGAGTACATTTAATGCTGAAAAAGAAGATCTGGATACCCAGATACTTTTCATCCAAAGGTGTCTCTTTTCGTGCGTTGAACTTGCGGCCCCTGTAGATGAACTCTCCACAAGTTGTGCACTTCATTGAAAAAGGTGCCATACTGCCACTGGTTAGCAACTATTGTTTGAGCATGAGATATGAGCCTGGAATTAACAAGCCCAGGACAGTAGTGACTCACAGTCGAACAGGCTGAACGCGCGGCCCAGTTGATTTCGGGCCCTTGCGACGGGAAATCTCCCTTGGATCAAAATCCGGAGGGTAGTATTTCTAGAGAGAAAAGGGTTAGAATGAGTTATCATGGGGTCTTGGGAAGTTCGCGATAACATACCTGAAGGACTTTACGTTCAGACATGTTGGGCTAACTTGAGTCTTGTCTGAAGGCTGAGAGGTTACAAAGAGAACTCTCTGGATTCGGATGACGATTCTTCACTACTTTCAAGCTATCTCAACGTACTTTTATACAAAATACGACGTTTGGGGAGTTTTCGGCGCTTGCTTGTTGTTAGACAGGAAGAACTTCGATGATGAGCTTGGAGCCATGGACGAGGGTTGCCTCAGTGCTGGGAACGCGGAATAAGTACGGTCCGGTGATGCACGGGCCATTTGGAAGGGAAGTTGTGCGCCGCTTTAGCAGGAACTTGCACCCAAGACAATCTGGGTCCTTTGATGATTTACAAGGTTGGTATTACTGGTATTAAGAGCTGTTTGATGGTAGGACCAGAAATACATTACAGAGCTAATTCATGTGAATACCGTTTTTCAGACTCAAGATTTCCCCAGAAACCTAATCAAGATATCAGGGTTGGAGTGATCACTGGATGCTGACATAAAGCGGCGGTGACTCCCCAACGCTAATGCCCGTCCCCGTTCCGCCACCCTTGCAAGACTAAGCCCAGCCCGCCAGACATCTCCACTTCGACCAACATTTGAATCGTCAACCCGCTCCAAACGTTGACCAGTTCAACCGACAACCTCTCGATTCCGAACCGCGAAACCAAAGCCGCACGCGCGCCTGTTAATCTCGACCTCTATACCCCAGGGACTTTGGTATCCTTAAACACTTGCCCAAGATGCCCAAGGCCGAGGTCGGATCGACCAAATACATTGCCAACCGCATGAAGGCGAAGGGCCTCCAGCGACTTCGTTGGTATTGCCAGGTGTGCGAAAAGCAATGTCCTGATCAAAATGGATTCAAAATGCACACACAATCCGAGAGCCATGTCCGCCAGATGCTCATCGTCGGCGAGGACCCGAAAAAGTTCATCAACGAATACAGCAACCAATTCCAACGCGACTTCCTCTTACTCCTCAGAACCGGCCATGGCGAAAAGCAAGTGCATATCAATAGGTTCTACCAGGAATACATTGCAAACAAGGAGCATATTCACATGAACTCGACAAAGTGGCCGTCGCTGACCGAATTTGCCAAGTTCCTTGGTCGCGAAGGCATCTGTCGCGTGGAGGAGAATGACAAGGGTATCCACATTGCATGGATCGACAACTCTCCCGAGGCACTGCGAAGAAAAGAGGCGCTCCGGCGCAAGGAGGCGCAGGATCAGGGCAACGAGGAGCTGGAGCAGCGCATGATCCGGGAGCAAATCAAGCGAGCCAAAGCCGCAGTAGGCACCAAGGACGAACCGACAGAAGAGGACAAAGAAGCACGTGAACTCAAGAGACAAGAGGGCGAAAAGATCAAGCTATCATTCGGCGCAAAGCCGGCACCGACTCCCGCCCCAGAATCAACAACAACCAAACCTGAAGGCGAACAATCCAAACCCGCTGATGGAGAGGCGGAGAAAGCCCAAGAAGCGGAAGCTGCTCTGGCGCCAGCCAAACCCAGCGGGTTCGGAGGCATCTCGATGAAGCTGGGCGGCAAACCACAAACAAAAAATGTATTTGCACAAGCCAAGAAGAATGCCTTCTCTTCTGGATCCAAAAAGCCAGCCATGATCGAGCAACCCAAGAAAATGAGCGAAGCAGAACGCATCATGAAAGAGGAGATGGATAAGAAACGATCTCGAACAGCAGCTGGGTTCAGCATGCCTCCGAGCAAAAAGCATAAGGGTAACTAGAGGTTATGAATTGGCGTTTGGGAGACACGAGATATAGAACGTATGATTCAAAATGTACCCGGGCGTTCGGTTTGATGCGGGTTTTATCTATGAGAGGTACCGCAATGATGAGTTTTTATGCTTTCGTGACCACATCGGCGCTGCTTCATGTCTCCTTGTCCCATTCCTATCCAACGCCATATTCGCCAGAAACAACAATAACCAGAAACTTTCATCAGGACTCTTGCTAAGCGTCTGTCTCCGTCTCGGTTCCGTCACGCCTGTAAAGAAGTAATGGTTAGCCAAAAACGAAAAAAAACCGATCTCTTCCTCTTCCTCTTCTCGAGTTTCGAAGCCTGCGACTTACGGGATGTACTGTATCCGGTATTCCTCCTCGAGCGTCGTGCGAATCTCGTCGGGAAGCTGGCCAGAGACCTTGATGGCGTAGATGCCACCAACGTATCCATCAAGCCGCTGCCACTTGGCAATCCACGAACGCGCCGGGTTGGCCAGGGTGATGACGCCCTCGAAGACCTGGGACGTGCAGCTTTCGATCTGGTCCTGCGAGCCGGCGAGGTGGAGGAATTCTTCGCAGTTGGGGCAACCCTCGTCGCGGAAGCGCTGCAAGGGGCATGAATGTCAGCATCGGTTCCATAATATGGAGAATTGGGGAAAAGGCGGACGTACGCTGTATGTCATGACAATCGAGCAAACCATGCAGGCGCGTAGGTGGCGCTGCTGGCCGGGCGTGACGAAGTTGGTGGATGACATTTCGCAGAGAGCCCGTGCCGGTTCAACAAGATTGCTACGACGACGAAAGGATTATGCGCGGTTCGGATGGACGAGGAGGTTGATGAGGTGGAAAAGGTTCGCGATGGCCCATAGCTCAGGCCGGTTGCCCCAGGGTCGAGGCGGGAAGACGTTTATGCGCTTAAGGGGTTTATGCGATAAATGAAATATACACCCACCAAATCACATGAAGTATTTCCAGTCACAGCAATCCATCAGTTCTCGTAAAAACTAGCGAGCTACACCACCCAATCATGACTCAAAACTTGGAGTCTAGGACCCAAAAATCGGTCTTTCAACAGAAAGATTTGCAAAAGTCTCACGACATTCTCACATGCACAATCAAGGCCCCACCGTTTTCCTATGCTCATCTAGAACTCGTCACCGATGGAGTGGCACCTGTCGAGCTCGACAACCTCCAGGTCAAATCATACTGCACTGCAGCGCTGAGGCAGTTTCTGGGTCTTACAGGCACGGCAATCCCACTTGACATCCTCAAAGTTCACGGGAGTCACTGCTGGGTGCGAATTCCTCAGCCTGATCTCGGATCCTTTGCTGCAGCTATCACCGCGTGGCAAGGAACCAACGACAATGGAGTCAAGGGTGTGCTCCAGATTCGCCAATGCTCCGATTGGTTAGGCGCAATGGTTGGGACAGACGGTCAAGATCAGCTATGGAACTCATAAACCAGAATGCACCGCTTATTCAACACAGCCCAACATGCAATTTTCATATCTAGATGGGTATAAATGTGTGTACATTTCCATCAAACCAACCCTTGCAAATGCACCGTTCCTAGACGCCCGGGACACGCCTTGGCTTGGCCGTCCACACACAAGTCCACTCTCCTGACGCCAATTCCAGCACCTCATTCCTACATCAAAGATGACATAAGGGAGCTTTGGGCATACGCCTATCAATTATGTTAGCTTGCATATTTTCGACGTGTCAAGTAAAACTCACCATTGGGCGGATATCTGGGTGCGGCACGGCATCAAACTGCTCATACTTGAGCTTGTAATCAGGGCCGATGTTGATGTAGGCACCCCTGTTCTCCGTCGAGTCACAGTATCTAGGAGCCGAGAAGACTATACGAATTCGTCAGTGACAAACCAAGACACCGGATGTCTGCAAAAACGTACCAGTAATACAACGACCATCGTGTTGAACCTCGTAGCCGTCCATACGAACCTCGTGACTTCGAATAACAGCTTCAAGGCCGTTCTTCTCACAAAATTTCTTGGTAATATCGGGTCCGAACTGCATACCAACACCTCGCTTGCTGGGGCCACGACCAGGCTCTTCTTGGGGATCGGTCCAGAGCATCTCCATCATCAAACCAGCCTGGCCAGGTTGTCGCTGGTTGTGTCGGTTCAATTTTCGGATGTCATCCAAGGTGACGCTGTCATCTGAGAACAGACCTCCGTGAAGAACCAGGTATTTGCTACCAATTAGTGTAGCCAAAGGCAAGGCCGAGAAACTCTCTGAGAATAGCTTGAATACTCTAAATCCTTGGTTAGCGTCATGATGCCAAGCATATAGCCGAAGGGTAATCTTGCCTGTCATTGTACTTGGCCTTGCATTCGCCCTCAAAACCATAGACGCGGTTCATATCATCCGTCTCATGGTTTCCGCGGTTCAGGAAGAAATTGCTTGGACGCAACCATTTGTAAGCGTAGAGGAGGAGGGCAATCTCCGTGGACCAAGAGCCTCGATCAACAAAGTCGCCGTTGAACAAGTACCAGTGCTTGTCGTTAGGAGTTCCGTTGCGACGGAACAACTCCATAAGATCGAAGTATTGACCTGAGAGAATGCATCAGTACTTGGAACATCAAAAATAATATTGCGAGGGGGTCCCACCGTGGGTATCACCACAGACAGTCAATTGAACATCACTAGGGATCTCAACCTCAACCATAGTTGCTTCATCATAAACAATCTTCTTAACGGCAATGACAATCTGGTAGACGTATTTGCGGTGGATCTTCTTGCCGGTCTTGAATCGTTCAATCATGTCATCAATAAATTCCTGGGTCATGCTGTCTTCTAACCGCACACCGTCATACCCGGGCTCAACTGCCATGGATTCCAGGTCAAGACCCTCGGCTGCGGAGGGCTCATCGCCAACTTCGATTGCAGCGAAGAAAGCCAGCTGCCGCACAATCTTCTTGCATTCTTCCAACTTGAGTCGTGCATCCTTATTGTTGGGGTCGAGCTTGACGCATTCCTTGAAGTCTTCGAGAGCGTCCTTGGGTCGCAAAATCGCCGTCTTTGCCAATCCTCGGCGGTAAAAGGCCTTTTTCGTGGAACAATTCACTTTAGCCCTTGCCAAAGGTTGAAGGGGCGGATGGAGGGGCAACCCACCTTGACTAGTTTTGGGTTGAGTTCAAGGGCAGTGGTCGTGTCAGCAATGGCATAACCGTACGCTTCCGACTTGATATATGCCTATCGATCCGAAGATATCAAGGTCAGCAACTCGCAACTCGCAGAGGTCACAGAGTGGGCAATTTGGCACTGAGGGGTCCGCGAACCTGGGCTCGGTTGGTAAAGAATGTGGGCTCCTTGTCGTTCAACGCGATAGCCTTGCTGTACCATTCGACGGCGGCAGGCCAGTCGCCAGAGGCAAAGGCCTTGTTGCCTTTATTTTTTAAGTCTACAGCTGATTCCGACATGGCTGAGAGGAGGACTTTGGGAAGAGACTCGAGGCGGGCTGTGAGGAGGGGCGAACGTGGGGAAGCTTAGGATGACAGGTCGGGGTGGAACTCGGCCTCCGAGATGTTGGAGAAAATGCGCCGAGCCCAGCAGCGGACGTCTACTTGCTCTGATGCGGTATTATGTTGTCGGGATGAGGAGGAGTATCGTGGGAGGAGTGTTTAAGCGGGTGAAGGAGGCACGTCGATGGTGGGCGAGGCTGCCGAGGAACGGGGACGTGGTTCACAGCGAGAGGCAAATGGCTGCAAAAGTGCACACAGGTTTTGGTGGAGCAGAATGCGGGACAAGGAAGCTTCCAGGGCCGGTGGGCGTCATGGGCTGGCGCTGTGTGCCCTATGATAGAGCGGGACACCGGGGGCGTTCAGCGACTGGTCCACCGCGCCATCGGCTCTGCAAGCCCTACTGTCGTGCCCAAACCAGTAATCTCGGGCGTGAGCCGCCCCCAAACATTTGCTGTCCAGCAGACACGAGCCGAAGTCGCCCCCCACCAATCCATGATCCATAGCCGCATCCACATCGGATAGTTGCATATGCAAGTGTGTGTTCTGGAGGATCAACTATCCATCGAGGCGCCACCCAGGCACCGGCTCAGTCACTCTAGACTCCTCTGGCCCCACCAATCACCCTGGCCCTCATCTTTGCTGCTGACTTTCTTTCAACGTCGCATTAGGCTGCTCATCGCGGTCTCATCGAGCGCCAAGGCAACTTTTGCTAGTTTGCACGTGGTTATAAACCCTCTCTTTTGGCAGGCTCCTGGGTCCATCGCTCCTCGAGGCCGCTCGTGGTTTTGTTCCGTGCCTAGCCGTCGCCAAACATGGACCCATCACAATCAGGCACCTCGAGTGCCTTGGTTCGCAAAAGGACTGACACGGACTTGATGCCGCCACCTCCGCCAGCAAAGAAAATCAAACGCCCCAGGCAAGTTCTGGATGAAGACACATATACGGAAACGCTCTCCCAAATCATCGCCCGTGACTTCTTCCCCGGTTTATTACAAACAGAAACTCAGCAAGAGTATCTTGACGCCCTTGACTCCAAAGATGCCGCCTGGATCTCAAGTGCCGGTCGGAGGCTGCAACAAGTCATGACCCCAGGACGTCGGACGCCCTCTCAGCCAGCTTCCAGGTCTTTCGTCAATGGCGATAGCACGCCATCTGCCTACGGTGCAGATACGCCGGTTTCCTTCGTTTCCGCTGCCCCAGAGCGGCGGTCGCGTCTCAACACAAATATGAGTCTCTCTAAATTTCAAGAGACATACACCAGCGAGGATAACGAAAGCTTCTACAAGCTTGTCGACAAGCAGAACCAGAAAAAGGCTGAAAAGTACGGGTGGCTCTGGCGCGGCAACAAACTTCCCTCAAAGCAGATGATCAAACAGAAGGAGGTTGAAAACAGGTTAAAAGAAAAACGAAGCCTTCTCGATGACGGGTATAAGCGCGACCGACTAGCCATCAAAGACAAAGATGACCGTCCAGCGCGCCCAGACACTTGGGATGCCAAGCCAAAGAACAACCTCATGTTCAAGCCTGATGGTCTTGAAGATGGAGTAGTTACAGTTGCCCAGACAGCCGAGGATGCTTCAAAAATGGCGCCCAAATCCATCGCATATGAGAATACCAGGATGCCACAGCCACACATCCCGGCGAGGCCGCCACCTCCAACTATGTCTGCTGTACGAGACGCGATTGCAGGAAAGCCGAGGCGCGAAGACCAGGATTCCAGCGTTGTAGGAGGCGGCGAGACACCAAGAGTCAATGGATATGCCTTTGTTGATGATGAGGATGACGAACCTGAACCGACTTCAACAATACCTATTATAAACCTTGGGCCAGGCGATGCTTCCACTAACCCTTTCAAGTTGCAAGAGCAACGAAAACGAGAAAGTTTACATGAACGGATGGTGGATCGAATAGCCAAGTCAAAGAAGGAGTCAATTAGAAACGGTCTCACTGGGAAAGTTGACAAAACACCCGTGCCAAAATTCCCAAGTAGCCCGCGGGTCTCTGCGGGTCTAACACCTGCAGCCCAAAGACTCTGGAGCAAAATTGGCACTCCGAATAGAGGCTCTCCAGGCAATTCCTTTGGTCAATCAACACCCATGAAACCAAGAGGTTCACTCTTGAGGTCGGTAAGTAGAGCGAGCTCTACAGGCCCGAAAAGATAAATATTTGGCGAAATATGCATCGATATAGTAGCCAGAATTAAGGTATAATATTATAATGACAGTCTGCAGCCTAGGGAAGAGATGGCAGGTTCTATCACCTTGGAATTATGGACAATACCAATGACAATAGCAAATAAGATCAGATCGCTGATTCCTGAATACCAACAATAATAATCAAATACATTCTTGAAAGCACAAGTTCAAAAGAATTTGAATGACAAATAATAGCATTAGTTTACCGCATGCACGTCATGCTAAGACTTAATCCCTGCCAATGTAGGCTTAGCTGGTGTTTTTTTTTTACACACGATGTCCCCTCTGCCTCAATTATAAAAAAGTAAGATGGGAGGAAACCTATGATATACAGTGATGCTTCTTTTGAGCATGTGCATGATACCTGCTGGTCCTGTTCACTGCAACTTACAGTGAAGACAACGTTCATTGTAACAGTCATCGGTTAGATTGTACACTTGCTTCATGAAAATAGTATTCCACATCCTTCACACTCACATCATCCCCCTTCCACTGCAATCCATACTATTTCCCAATCATCTAGTATAACTACTATTTCAACACTGTAGGTAAAAGTTTCTATGCTTTAACACAATACATTATTTGGCGCGAACATACGAAATGTAGGGTATGGTTCTGCCTGAGCAAACTCAGTTAGCTGCAGTGGCTAAGCAAAAATTCAAAGATTTAGATTTTTAATGTTTTTATGATATTTTCAATGTTCTTGGAGCAGAAACATTTGATCTAGTTTTCTTGGGTCAGTCTGCACATTCGGACGCAAAGCCATGTATTACCAAGTGATGGGAAATCCCAACTCAAAAATATTGAAACCGTATCATAAATGGCTGAAGAGAGAGTATGATGATTGATTTAAAAGAACTGAAATTTAAATGAACAACAATAATAACCTTCCCATAAAAATACATGCGTTGTATGTGACCGTCATGTCGTGTGGTTGACCGTTGTACCCCCTTAGTTGCATATCAGATCAATTCGATCATGGCAACTTTTTGGCGGCAAACCCAGATGAAGCCACTCGCGACCACACCTTTCTCTGGTTTACGACGCCAGCCCGCCAGAACTAAACCTCCGATCGATGCGCGCGCCGTAATACGAGGCCGTGTAGCCCACCACCCCCCATGAGGTTCATAGACATCGCCATTGACCTCGGAGCGGTCCTCAATGTCTCCCGGTCCGTGGCCGCCAAGCATGTTGCCTTGAGGAGCCGCCAGCTGGACGCATACAGCCGCACATCCAGCGTCAGTGCCGTTCTCAAGAGAAGAGCTGCACAAAAGGCCTCGCAAACTGAGAACAAAGAGGAGGATGTTCAATCAGCACCAGAGAAGCGGGATTTATGCAACGAGCCCATCATCGAACGAGATGCGCCGGTATCGCGGGGCATCGAGCATGCACCTGAGCAGCCGCAAACGCAGGAACAAACGGCCACGAAATTGCAGGGTGTAAAAGCTAGCGCTGTAATTGAGGATGCTCAAGCAAGAAGAGAGGCTTTTGCTGACGCTGTTTCGAATTTGAGGGCGTCTCAGGCAAAAGAGGAGCTTGACCTACCCAGTGGCGTTGACGTCAACATTTTTCACACCACTCATGGATCCAAAATCCTGGACTCAGTCAGAAAACAACGAAAACTGTCACCCGGAAGCTATGGACTAGCAAATGGAAGCACCCCGAAGGAACACCCTCTGCGACACTGGCCGCATTCTCCTCCCATTCAACCAGAGGCGAGCTCCGTGACGGAGACGCCTAATCTTGAGAAGCTAGCACCGAAGCTAGATAAGGCCGAAGCGAAGTTCCAGAAACCTGAATTAAAACTGGAAGAGCCTGAAGTGAAGCACGAGGTGCCACTCGCAGCGGAACAGCCCGGGGTGGGACCTCCAGCGAGCGAACCTATCTCAACGGAACCTTCAACCAAAAGCACCGTGGAACCCAAGAGTGGAACGGCCCAAGAGCTTGCCACTGAATCTATGAAAGAACCAGAGAGCAATCCCCTGCACCGCCCAACCTCTGTCCACGCCCTCCGTGAATCAGCGGTCCCCTCTTCCCGCATCAGCCGAATTTGGAACTATGGTGGCCTGGCCGCTGGTATGTTGGGTGGTGCCATGACAGAGAGTGTCAGTCGGGCGTTTGGCGGTGGTGGCTCAGGTTCCGTCTTGCTCAGCGGTGCTAACATGGAGCGTCTGGTTGCTAAGCTCTCACGCATGCGCGGTGCTGCGCTCAAGATCGGTCAGATGCTGAGTTTCCAGGACACAAAGATGCTACCGGCTCCTATTCAAGAGGTTTTGCAGCGTGTGCAGGACCGCGCTGACTACATGCCTGCCTGGCAGCGTGATAAGGTTCTCTCGGCCAACCTAGGAGCAGAATGGCGAGAGTTATTTACCGAATTTGAGGAGAAGCCCATTGCTGCCGCCTCCATTGGCCAAGTGCACAAGGCTGTCCTCAAGTCTAACGGCAAGCGTGTCGCTGTTAAGATCCAATTCCCTGGTGTCGCCGATTCTATCAACTCGGATCTAGACAACCTCAGCATCCTCCTCACAGCCACAAAGCTTCTCCCTAAGGGCCTCTACTTGAACAAGACGATTGACAATGCTCGCCTCGAACTTGGCTGGGAATGCGACTACTCTCGTGAGGCCGAATGTGCCACCCGCTACAAGGAACTCCTCGGCGGCCATGATGGCATATTCTCGGTTCCTACCGTCTACCCCGAGGCCTCGGGGAAGCAGGTCCTCACCATGGATTGGATGGACGGCGTTGGAGTTACCCGCATCAAATCCTTTACCCAAGAACAGCGTGACTGGATCGGTACACAAATTCTACACCTCTGCCTCCGCGAAATCACCGAGTTCAAGTTTATGCAGACAGACCCCAACTGGACAAACTTTCTCTACAATGAAGCCACGGAGAAGCTCGAATTGCTCGACTTTGGCGCCTCTCGCGAATACCCCGACAAGTTCGTCAAGGAGTATGTTCAGCTACTCCAAGCTGCCTCCCGCGGCGATAAAGCTACCGTCAAGACACTCTCTGAGAGTCTAGGTTATCTTACAGGACATGAGAGCAAGACCATGCTCGAGGCTCATACACAGTCGGTGCTCACGCTCGCGGAGCCCTTCCTTGCCTCGGCTCCTGATGTCTACGACTTCAAAGACCAGACCATCACCGAGCGCGTCAAGTCCTTCATTCCCGTCATGTTGCATGAGCGCCTGGCTCCTCCGCCCGAGGAAACGTATAGTCTTCACCGCAAGTTGAGCGGCGCATTCCTGCTCTGCGCCCGTCTGGGCAGCAAAGTGCGTTGTCGCGAAATGTTCGAGGAGAGCCTGGCCAAGGCCGGTTACCTCGACGAGAAATAAGCCAAGACCAAAAAGTCAAAAATAAACGACAAAAGTACAAAAGGCAACTCTACTTTACTCATTTGTATGATCATGTATAATATATTTTGCCAAGTCTATGTGTACGACTAACGTTAGACTATTGAGAGCGGGTTGGCGGGGTATACGTAATATCATAGAGAATAAAAAATATGGATGGTTAGGATGTGCACAGCCATGACTTTTCTTCCAAATATCAACCGGGTCATTGCAGAAGTGAGCACCGTTCCTGGGGATGTCATTAAAACAGGAAACAAACAGGCCAACACTTTCTTTCTTTCTTTTTAACCACGAGACCTGCGCTGCAGGAAATCCAGCTCCTTCTTTTCCTTGCCGGCAACCTTCTTGCGTTTCCGCTCGATGGCCCGGTCGACCTGCCCCTTGCTCATGCCGGCGTAGCGATCCATGAGGGCCATCTTCTTCTGCTCGCTCTTCTTGAGGTAGAAGGGCGTCTTGCCCTGTGCCACCAGGTCCTTCTCGCGCTTGCGGTGCTCGCGCAGCAGGCCGTCGGCCTCCTCCTTGCGGGCGCGGGCCTTCTTCTTGGACTCCATGGACAGCAGCTGGCGCTTGAGCCCCTCCTTGGCGTCCTCGTTCTTGGTCTTCTTGATTTGGATGCGCAGGTCGGCCATCTCCTTGTCGCGGTACTCGTCCAGGAAGGCGTAGTTCTTGCTTGCCTTGTCCTCGTCCAGGCGGCCCACGAGCGGATCAAAGCGCGGGTCGCGGAACTGGCGCCGGGTGTCCGGGAGGACCTCGCGGCGCCGCGAGACGGGCTTCTTGGACGTCTGCTCCTGGGGTGCGTGCTTGGATGAGCGCTTCAGCTTGGGGTCGTCCTTGGACGAGCGCGTCGAGGGCTTGCGCGCGGCGGGCTTGCGGTCGTCGTTGTTGGAGGCTTCGGCGGGGGTGGGCGCTGATTTTGATTTGCGCTTGGAGGCGGGGAGCGATGATTGCGCCTTTGCGAGGGCGCCAAAGGAGATGGAGGAGAGATCTATTTTGGGTGCGGCGACTTCTTCACCCTAGATGGAGGTTAGCAACGGAATATCCATCATGGTCCCAGGTTTTAACGAACGTCTGATTCTTGATCGGAGCCAGATTCAAGTTCTGATCCGTATTCTTCTTCGCCATCTTCGTCATCATCCTCGTCATGGTCACGTCGTCGATTCCCCTGCTCTTCCACCTCATCATCGTCGCTGGATGAAGCTTGACTGTCGTCGTGGTCCACTTCCCAATCATCCTCTCGTCTTGGCCGAACCCGTCTCTGGAGGCCGGAAGCTCCAATCTTTCGTTTGAAAGCCATGCTTGCGACTTGGTTTGAGTCCTGCTGAATGAGATCCGGCTCCGGCCTTCTTCAACCTTCAATTGTCCCGAGTGGTAGTGGTATCCATACATTTTTTCGACTGCTGCCCGCCGATAAGCCCACCCAAAATTCTTATCGCGAATCTCGATAGTTGCATACCACCGGTTTATGCAGGGGTCCGACCGACTCGCCCCGCGACCAGCTGGACCCTTAGCCACAGCGGCGGAAAAGTTAAGTGAGTGAGCGAGTGAGCGATGGCATGAGACCAGGAAAAAAGTTGAGAAGAAAAAAGCAATCAGCGGCTTCAAACTCACCTGTCCCATTCTATGTTGCTGTCTAGAGCTAACCGCGCCCTCAAACAACACCCTTTTGGGTGGATGCGCGCTTCTCTACTAACTACACTGAGCAATTCATCATTTCCTACACATTCTTCTGATCCCACTCCCCAATCGCAACCTCACTCCCATCCGTCTATCCCAGAACCGCAACAGGCCTCACCTCCAATCGCTCGTACAAAACCATACAGAGTACCATCACTATATGCGCCAGAACTATATTCGCCCTCTAAAATGAATGGCTACAAACCTCTCCGCAGAATGCGCAAGAAGCGACAGCAACAAGCCGCCTCCAAAGCGGCCATGCCGAAAGAAGCGACCCCGGCCGAAACTCTAGTCGCCCATGCCACAATTCCAGGGCCGATGTTGATTCAACAAGCCAAAGATGCCTCGTTGCTCCGGTGGGTTTTTTCAATCTCCCCCACCGACACACGTTGATTGTCGCGACTAATGTCACCCTTTCCCAGACCACCACCAATCCAACCCACCGCAATGTCGCGATCCAAGTTGAAGCCGAAGCCCAATTCAAATTCCAAGGAGCCCAGCGGTCCCAAGGATTCCAAGAGGCCCCCGACGCCTCCAGCAGCTCCCAGCGCATCTTCCGGCGGTGTTCCCGATCCCACGCCCCAATACATCGCCCAGGCCCTCCTCAACCCGCAGGCCATGTCGCAGCCGCGCCGCATCTTGATCATTATGGACCTCAACGGCACGCTCCTCCACCGGCCCAACAAGCGCCGTCCTTTCCACTTCGTCGAGCGTCCTCACGCCCGCGCCTTTCTCAACTATTGCCTCGAGACCTTCTACGTCGCCATCTGGTCCTCAGCGCGCCCCGAGAATGTGTCCAAAATGGTCGCTCAGCTGCTGACACCCGCCCAGCGCGATCGCTGCCTCCTCATCTGGGCTCGCGATCGCTTCGGCCTCTCCCCATCCGATTACAACGCCAAGGTTCAAGTCTACAAGCGCCTCACGAGTGTGTGGTCCAGCCCTCACGTCATGGCCTCCCACCCATCCGCCATCGAAGGTGGCCGGTGGGACCAGACCAACACGGTTCTTGTTGACGACTCTCTCGAAAAGGCCCGCAGTGAACCCTTCAACCTGCTTCAGCTTCCAGAATTCTCGGGGCTTGCCACAGAACAACCTCATGTGCTGCCCCAGGTTCACGACTATCTAAATTCGCTATCCCACCAGTGTGACATTAGTCGCTTTATGCGGACCAGTCCATTCAAGCTTGATCCGAGTTACAAACTGCAGCATTCCTAGATCAACACCAAAAAGAAAACCCTGCAAGAGCCGAGTGTGGGGTTCGCTTTCATTCACATGATTGTTTGTTGAACCGCTCTGGTTTGCTTTTCACCTAGAGATACCCGAGGATTATTTGACCTCACAAATGGAAGGATTAGACCTGTGGCCCCATTGGGCTAAATAAAGATTCACAGAAATAGAGACTTGTGCAGTAGTGATATGCTTGTTTTGCAGCGAAGCTCTGCGTCCATTGTTCCTTATATTCGTAAACACCGAATTTTTTAGCGTATACGCACGACATGCTGCCCATCCCAAGAGAGCCCACGAGGGCCATACCGTCATCATGATTCGTTTTTCCTCTCCCAGTTCATATCTAACCGTTAAGCCATTATCATAATTTCCTTCCACGTCACGTTGTTTTCTTTTTTTAGTTTATTTGAAGACCTTGCCGTCAGCGTTGGCCAGCTCCTCACCGTTGACGATAATGGGCTTCTCCCAGCTCCAGGTGTCGCTGACGAACTTGCGGTCCTCCTCCTTGGTGGGGTCAAGCTTGGTGAAGTCGTAGCTCTCGTAGTCGGGAGCGACGTCGAAAACGGGCAGGTACTCCTGGCCACGGATGACGAAAGCACCCTGGATGACGGAGGCATTGTTCTTGCCGTAGACGGCACCAGTGCCGAAAAGGTACTTGCGGGAACCCTCCAGACGGTTGTTGAAGCCACCGATCAGGTTGTTGGACATGAAGATCTGAGTGAGCTCGCTGTTGTACTTGTAGTCGACCTTCCACAGAGAGTACTCGCCCTCGCCCTCAAACTTAAAGTTGTCCCAGAAGAACTTCATGGCGCTCTCGTGGTCCTTGTTGTTGGAGTACTCTCGCTTCCACTCATCGATGGCAATAGAGGCCTTGGGGAGAAGGTCAACGGGGTGCTTGGGCTTGGCCTCCTTGGGGGCGGCCTCCTCCTCCTCCTCCTTGGCAGGAGCAGCAGCAGCGGGAGCCTTCTCCTTCTTCTCCTTCTTGGGCTGCTCAGGCTTCTTGGGGGCAGTGTTGGTCAGAGCAGGGGTCTCGAGGAGCTCGATCTGCTCAGCAACAGAAGAGTAGATGGGCTGGGCACGGATAGTGTTGAACCAACGGGTGACGTTGGGGTTCTGCTCACGCCACTCCGCACCGAAGAAGTACTGGAAGCCGCGCTGGGCAATGCCAACAGCGAAGAGATCGGCAAGGGTGATGCGCTCACCAACGAGGTAGGTGTTGTTGAGGAGGTGGGCCTCAGCAACGGCGAAGGCGGCAAGAGTAGCCTTCTGGGCCTCGTCAACATTCTTCTTGTTGTACTGAACGCGGCCGAGGAGGGGGCCCATCCAGTTGCCGAGGCCGGCAAGGACCTCGGAGTTGAAGAAAGAGAGCCACTTCAGGATGGAGGCATAGCTAATGGGCCATGTTAGTCATGCTATGAGTCATAGGTGCAATGTTCACTTACTCCTGCTTGGTCTTGCCGAGGAGGGTGGTCTTCTCGTTCTGGGAGGCAACTGTAGCGGGGTTAGCAACATGATCCCCACGATCGTCAGGCAGCAAGTAAAGGCAGAATTGTGATTGTTTGCAGGGTCAGAAGTTAGGCTATATCCACAAATCGATTTTTGAAAAATAAATTCAGACAGGGATAACTGTATTTGAAAAGCTTGGTCATCATTCGCAAGGGGGGGAGGGGTAATTGAGCACAAAACGACAAGATGGTGTGATGAGAAGGATTCCACCTACAGTAAACAGCGATGGCAATGGCCTCAGAAAGGACGAAGCCGTCCTCGCCAACAAAGGCGGGGATCTTGCCGAGGCCGCTGGCCTTGAGGTGCTCAGCGGTAGGCTCGCCAGACTTGGTCTCAACGATGTTGAGCTCGAGCTCGTTGGCCTTAGCGACGGCCTTGATACCGGTCGAGCGGGCGTTGCCCTGCGCACACAGAAAAAAAACCAGTCAGTAAATGACGGAAAGGCGCGTGTCAGGACATGAGCTGAAATACCTCACGGGTGTAGAGAGTTCCGAAGGCCATTTTTGTCTGTTGCGGGCAGCAAGAACAGGTTTTCAAAATGAGACGTGGAAGAGAATGAAGGAGGGGAATGTAATGAAATTTTTTTGACGAGGTGGGATATATGGGTGGAATTACATGCCCCGCGCTAATTTTCTGCCTGAGCAACAGGCGGGCAACGTGGTGGCTTAGCCTGTGGCGCCCAAGGGCGGTGAGTCCTGTGCATGTGGCGTCAAGGCCCAACGTTTAGTCTTGAAGATAAATGGGCGTATCAGCTCACCCTTTAGATGCACGTGACTGTTGTGGAGCTTGACGCTGTGCATGTCGAATTCGAGTGAAGTTTTTCCCGTCAGTTCGTGAACATCGAGAGCCCGAATCCGCCAATTTGACGGGGCTGCTTCGAAAACCCGCCACCATGTCCACTTTCACCACCAGTATGCGGCAATTGCGATGCTCTAGCCAACTCGCCCGAGCCCAATGGCGCCAGCCTGCCTTGGGCCGACCCTTCCAACTAGCCATTCGAAACCTCACCACCGAATCACCAAATGGTACTTCACCCGCCGAATCTGCCCTGACTGAGGTACAGTCAATCTCAGTGCCTTTCCAAGGCGTCAACCACGCCCGCCCTGTTCCAGCAACTGCATCATACTTCTCTCGGGAGCCACAATTCAACGACCTCTATATTCGAATTGCACGTCTCATGACAAAATACCACCACCTCCCGACTCTTCCTCCGAATGAGGCCCCCCAAACGCCATGGGTCAAGCTCGAAGATATGCGCTCAAAGTTCGGTGAGCCCGTCAAGGCCTCACACTTTGCCAAGGTGCTGCGTGTTGCCAAACGCCTCAACTTGATCGAACCATCTATGTTTCCTGAAGAGGTCAAGCTTACCCTGGACGAGTTCAAGCGAAATGTCAACCCTTTCAGCAATGTCCCCCGCGTCGGTGTTGTTGATAGCCATGGACGAGCTGTTGGGGTCGGCAAGAGAAAAGAGTCAACGGCCCGTGCCTGGGTTGTGGAGGGCACTGGTGAGGTTCTGATCAATGGTAAGACATTGAGCCAGGCGTTCGGCCGTGTTCACGACCGCGAAAGTGCCACATGGGCTTTGCAGGCAACAGAAAGGTTAGACAAGTACAACGTGTGGGCACTGGTGGAGGGTGGAGGAACCACCGGCCAAGCCGAGGCTCTCACTCTAGCTGTTGCCAAAGCTCTGATCATTCACGAGCCAGCGCTGAAGACTGCTCTCCGAAAAGGTGCGTGTTTCCGGTTATACATTGATGCCGAGTCTTTGAGAAGGGGAACTAATCTCGTCGCACCCAGCCGGATGCATTACGAGGGACCCAAGAACTGTGGAGAGGAAGAAGCACGGTCATGTCAAGGCGCGCAAGATGCCAGCTTGGGTCAAGCGATAAACAGAAACTGTTGGAAAGCTGACGATGCACAACTGTGGGACGAGTGGCTGGATGTGCGGGGGCTCGTGAGATGGATGGCGAACGGGCCAAGTGATGCCGTAAGTCGGCCTGTACTGTACTGTACAAACAATCATGAATGTAGTTTTAGTATCCCTGGATTGGCTTTCAGGCCCGGCACTAACGTGAAATCATCAACAAGTCACGCTCTGGTGGAATTAAAGTGTGACACGTCGTCCGTGACAAAGTGCATCCCACCATGTGGGCAGGGTATGTTTTGCAGGTGTCAAACCTGCCCGGGGGGTTGCAAGCAGTCAGGTATTCGCAGAAAAAAAAAGCGTGTTGGATGTGCGAGCTGACACCACCAATCTTGTCCAACATCGCGAACAGGGTAAGCCATCGCAATGCCATCGGATGGTTGCCACGTGCCGAGCGTCCACTCCCGTGCAATCTTGGGGTGCTGGATCTGAGGAACACCTCATAGCATACATGGGAGACCTTGGTTGGGAATCACAGAGCTGGTGATCCTTTGTACCATCTACTGCATTCGAGTATAGGGTAATGCGACATACCCATTTTTGGATGTCCAGTCACTGCTTTGGTATTTTTATCAGCCGGCCCAGCCGGAGAAAACACGGGCCAGTTATCAGTGTCCCTGTCTGTTCGTATACGTCTGGACTCTTGACAACGTAGCACAGCACTCAAGCCACACACAAAGTGTGGTCCAAGGCAATATCGGATAATGTTGTAAATCAGCCCATGCTCGGTCCTTGTCGCCATGTAGATGACTTGATCTGGGTGGACACCGGTGCCCCTGCAGCAAACCGTGTCTTTTCACACCGGATCAGTTGCCCGGAGCAGGGCCCTCGCGGCTCTCAAAGTTATCTGCCTACTTTTTGGGTTTGAGCCGGTGTCGAGTGGGGAACCTTTTTTTTTTGTGGGTGGTGGTGTTGTGCTGCTGGTATCGTGCAACATGGCAAACTCCATCTAAAAGGGAAAATCTCGCAGACCAGGTGGTGGAGTGGGTTGTGTACTTTGCGAGCCCATGTACCCAGCTCACTTCATCCCGATTCCATCCCATCCGGATTCAAAGTGGCACCAGCGTGCCCAGGGTCAGCGGCAATTAAGACGAGACTATCTGCGGGAGCGGGTTTGGCGGCTTGGAAAACTGTGTGACCGCGTGAGAGCTTTCGTGTATGTAATTAACTCGTCAACGGAGTTTCAATTTCATGGAGGCTGGCTGACCGTTGAGGTCTGCTCACATGCCGCCTGCAGGGATAGGCAAAGTTACTTCGGGCACGACGTTTTTCGGAATCGTCCCAAGTCGGTTCAAGGATCTGGGGGTGTAGATGCTTGCGCCACCTATCCATTTCCGAAATAGTGACTAGAAGGTGGTGATTTTGCAATCCCTTCAATTGTTACCCTCTTTCCTAAGCGCCAATCCCACTGAGATGAACGTTGACGGTCGAATTCTCGGTTAAGAAGCTTAATTTGCAGCGCCGCGGGTTCTAGGGACGGTGGCGGTTGTGGCACAGTTGCAACGGCGCATTTAAAGATCCAGAAGACTTCTAGAATCCGGAATGTGGGTTGGGTGTTTCAGCCCGCTTGGATGCAGCGATTTGGCTGGCCTCGACAGGGGAGCCTTTGTCTTTCTGCGCTGGCGGGTCTTTGAATGAGAATCCTCCGAAAGAAAAAAAAACGACAAACAGAAAGGCAGCTAACAATTACGATGACGGCATCCAGCAGGACGACAGGGGCTGGCAGGCAGTCGGGTGGCATCACTTAGATATTGAAAGGACTCAGGTTTGAGGCCGTCGGCGTAAACCAGACCAGCTCGGGCCTAGGCCTGGCCAGGGCCGATAGAGGCTTCCCGAGGTGGAGAGTTGGAGAACAGGACGGCTGTTTGAGGTCGGCGTTTGGGGCGGACGCACCATGACTGGATGAGAGCCCTGGACAGGACCAAGATTGGTGCACCCCTGTACTCTGTACACCTGGATAGTAACAATATCCTCATTTCGTGCTGGTACACCCTACAGTGCTACGCCTCCTGGACGAGGCTGAGATCGTCCTTGATCTCATATTGACAGCCACTCCGATGCGGTGTCTTGCAGACACACTGCAGCTGCCAAGGCAGACATTGCCGCGGCGGCGTCGTGAGTAGCAGCATGGCAGGTTAATGCGTTATTGCCTGCACACCATCGGCACATTTTTAACAAGCGTGTGGCAGTCTTCATCACGATGACGGACGGGCCAGCCTGCGCAAGGCCACACACCACCGCAAGGTCGGACAGACACAAGGCGGCTTTTGCGCCTCGTCGAAGCAAATTCAAACCGTGACATGATGGCTTCCAGTTGGCCAATGGCTCCGGGCTGTGGGCAGCACCGTGATTGGACTCGCGGTCACACCTTCGGAGGCGTGGGGACCGTCACCTCCCCACCTACGGCTGCCAACCAGTGTTGGAGTCCGGGACGGCTCCCTTATGCAGAGCTGATGCGCGTTGCCTGTTGCAGTCCTAGACGCGCGAGACATGATCCGATATGCGCGTCAGCTAGTGAGCTTCAGCAGCAAACCCTGCGGCTCAGGTACCGGTACGGGGCTAACCAGCCAGTGTGGGTGGAGCCATCGATGGGAGATCTCAGTGACGGGGAGGTGGACAATTTCATCTGGGCACTGCTCCTTTGAGGAGGGAGGGAGTGTCCAAGCGAGAAGTGGCCAGTGAGTAGATCCAACGGGATTGATTGGGAATGATTTCATAGGGCGAGATTGAGGCAGGAGCAATAACCTGAAGAGTGGGTGGCAACAATGGCCCACGATTATGCAGAGCCGTCATTTTCTTTTTTTCCCGCTGGTTCTGGCGGTCTGCCTGGCTTAGGCGCGGGTACTTGATTTCAAAAATAGGACAAAGTTGCGGGAGGTTACAGCGGTGTGGGGGGATATTTGTCGCGGAGACAGTGACAGGTGGCAAATGGGCGGCGGCGGCGGCTGCTGCTGGCAGGCAGGTTGGCCTTCCAAGAGAATGGAGGTTCAGAGGGAGGGAGGGAGGGGTGGCGGCAGATACCTGGGATGTAACACGAATCACTGGACCTTGTAGGTACCCTGGGCTATCTCGGCTGGTGCGCGGTACGGGGAGTGCAGAGTTACAGCTGGCCGATGCCGCTTACAGTTTTCCCTTATGCTGCGATGCGGTGCGCTGTGAGTGTGCTGTGAGTGTGTGTGTGTGTGTGTGTGTGTGTGTGTTAGGTGGCATTT
This sequence comes from Calonectria honghensis, assembly GCA_013403855.1. NCBI lineage: Eukaryota > Fungi > Ascomycota > Sordariomycetes > Hypocreales > Nectriaceae > Calonectria > Calonectria honghensis. The sequence continues at coordinate 127,587 of VTGB01000061.1, read as the reverse complement.
CATGCTCCTTGATCCATCGTGGATCTGTCCGAACATTTCTGTCGTCCCGAGACCCAATTATCCCACTTCTTCCAGTGTCCCAGGACTCGCTGCGACCCCCGCCCTCGGGCTCCTTCTCCACCGACACTGCCCCACGATCGAGTTTCATTGGTGCAGCAGCCCTTGTCACTAAAATTTCCGCCTGACGACATCCATGCCGTTTACTACCTTCTCGCTGGCCCCTGGTATTGACCTTCTTTCTGGACAGGACATGGTTCAAGGGCCTGGAATTTTTTTTCTCTCATAATGACATGGCTCTACGGCTTCGGATGGCCCGTTCTTCTCCTCATCGTTGCGCCAGGAACTTCTCAAACCGTCATTGGCTTCTATCCGCAGAGACTAGCTCGCACACAAACAAGCACCTCCCAGCCTGTCCGAACCTACCGGTTGGTGCTATCGCCTCAGCCGCCTCTCATTTTCACCAGCCCCAGGTCACCAACCCCAGTCTGTCAGTCCGAAGACTGTGGCCCGGTCAAATACGCTCGTCCCGGAGTCGCACTCGCCGAAGGAACTACGCGGGCCGGCAACGGGTACTCGTTCGAGGCAAGTTACACACCAGTTGAGTACAGATCGGTCTCGCGTTCGTTGTCTTGTTCTGATGTTGTCCTGTGCTCTGGCTGGGTTCGGGACCCAAGGCAACGACGACGCTTGGCATGTATTATTACGGACGGAGGCTGAGTATCGCCTTCTCTCATCGATTGGGTAATATTTATCCATCTGCAATCTGTTCTGGATCTTGGTGTGGCTGCGCTATGCCTCGATCTGAGCTACTTTTACTTTTTTTTTTTTGCTTTCGTTTTGTGTTAGGTGGGCTTCTTTTTTTTTTTT
>VTGB01000061.1:0-126667 GCA_013403855.1 Calonectria honghensis | reverse complement strand
GTCAAAAACAAAAAAAAAAAAACACCTAGCCATGTCTAGACCCCATTTAGCTATCCTGGTTGGAAAATTTCCACTCGGTTTCCCCCCTCTTCAATTAGTTCATGGATGGATGCATCCCCAGGAGTGGAGGGCATGTCGACCAAACACCCCGTGTCTTAGATTCAGCGCGACTGGCTTGCTTTTTCTTCCCAATTTCAGCTGCCGGCTGTTTTATGGTGGGATGCGATCTTCTTCGGCTCGCTGGGACGGGTTCCGGAGCGGAGCGTATCGATTGGCTGCGCAATAGGTATCCCAGGTAGTAATGGGGATGCGGCTGGACAGGCACACGACGAATGGCTTACACGCGTTTGGCTATTGCCAGCGGTCTTCGGTATTCAACCCCCCCTCGGGCATGTTTTTTTCGGCATCCCAGCCGCCTGTCTGATCTTCAGCCGACCCGGGGGAAACCCAGGTCTACCAGGACAACGTCAAATCATCGACATGCTCGTGTGCGGCACAGCAGCGGTATTCTTTTCTTTCCTTTCTTTTTCTGGCTGCTTTGCACTAGATGTGTTTCAAAATCTCTGCGCGGATTTGGACGTCTAGACAGGCCCTTCGGCACGCCAAAATAGGACCCTGCCATGCTGGGAGCCTGTAATGTTGGAATGGGGGCAAGATCATCACGACTTTGGTAGTGTTTTCTCCCAACTGCTGTGACCCGAATTTCAGTTGCCCAGTGCTGGGCGCTCAGGCAGGAACGTACCAGTAAAAACCAGGATCGTGGGACTTGTCTCAAGATGGAAAAAGCCCACTCCACGACGCGTTTAGACTTTGCTATTCCTCCACCCACCTCTCACTGGGACCTACCAGCCCAAGGATCTCCATCGACCCCCATTCATTCTCGTCGGGTGTTGTACGGACCACCCAATGCACCACCTACAGGACAGCAGCGGCGGCAGCTCTCACCTGCAGCACTGCATACCCCCTTCTTTTCAAGGGCCCTTCCGGGGCCCCTAAAACACGTCCCAGGGTTCCTCTGCAGTGGAAACGACTGTATCCGACCAAGCACCACTCGCTGGCAGCTGCGGGCCGTATCATGAAATTGGACCGCGTTTTTGGCCTCCACCGCCCATGTATGTACGAGACGAGACGGCAAATTGGGCTGGCCCGAGAAGAAACGACCGGAAGGCTGGTGCCCTTCCTCTGTCTGTGCTTGGGACTTGGGCCCCAGAGCGGACGGATATGCCCACAGATGCCAGTGCCCTTGCGAGTCTTCATCACGGCGCGCCCGTAACGCTCCTGGTAGCATGGGCACAAACAATCTTTGCTCGGCGCGCCCCCCCTAGATCTTAGCTTTACCCCATGACAAGCCACGTCGAAACCCTTCATCTGGGTGCCTCTGACAGTGCTCTCTTACCACCATGCCGGGGTCTAGTCGCAAAAGGTGCGAGTAGCGCCGCTTGTGGCATGGAGAGATGGATTGGGGGGTACATTGGCTGGTCCCTTGACAATCTTGAGAGCTATCAGCAGAGAGCTCCGAATGTCAAGCTCGGCGGTGTCTTGTGAGCCACTCAAAGGCATAGCGCCTCAACCTGTTGGCCTCACTTACCTTACCCGCAACCGATCAGCACGCCCCTCCATTCTCTCATGGCTCACACTCTCACACACCCACGCACTAACCGGTTGCCACCGCTCTTGCTTGCATGCTCTCTGACCTCCCAAACGGTCTGTTTATGGGTTTCTTCTCGGGTCTCGGGTGCTCAAGCTTTCAGGCACCGCACATTGGCTGGGCTGAAGCATCTTAATACCCTCGCGGAGGCTTTCTGGGACAGGATTCTAATCCAGTTAGCCTTCGCCTCACCTTATCCTCACCTCGCGTGTTTGCATACGTCGATACTACACCCCCCTCTTTGGCTGTGACGGCTCTCTCTTGCCCGTTCCCCCAGTCACTCCGATCACTCACTTTTGCCCCTGCTCACAAATCGGTGGACCCGTACAGGCGGTGCAGGTCATTTTCTTGATTTTACTCTGATTAGCTATAAGATCAGAAGGCATCCTCTCGCCCATTTGACTTTGGTCATCTCTTCGATCCCGAATCTTCTGTCTACAGTCTCCACAATCGACTGCACACCACAGGCACACGCCCCTTCCAGAGAGGACGTGCCTGCTAGCTGCCCTCACTTAAATTCTTCTCGACCAAGCTAGAAAGCCGTCATCGCTCAACTCGGCGGACTCGAGCGCCCAACTAGCTACTGACCCAGTCACTTCTCACTCGGGCGCTCTGGTCGCTCGTTGAGACTTTGGTGCGGTTGGCTGCTTGGCCCGGGCAGATCGAGGTGGGCTCGTGCTTCTCATGCCCGAGGTCTTTTTGCATGGGGTCTCGCCGGGATGCTCCTAGTTACTGTGCGAGACGACCGTTTTGACAACTCATCCGCAAGTCCCACTCGCCTTACCGGCTTGTTTACAGCCCTGGGCCCCAGAGCCCCAGACAAAGCTACTTGCGGGTCCAACGCCTCGCTCTTCGTCATCTCATCGACGTCTGTCCTTCCGGCATGAATTGCGCTAGCCTTTAGCTCGGCTGACCTTGTCAATGTATTTGACTTGATAACTACCTTGCACCCAGCTGCCCCAAGTCCCGGCTTAGCCATCAGGTTCCCTGCCCGACCATAAAAAGCATTGCTTGCTTCTGGCTGCGAATAATAGGCCGGAGGCACCCTGCTTGAAAAGAAGCCTTCAGTACTACCCTTCAACTTGACTACCACCTGGGACTAGTCATAACTTCCCTACCTTGCCCGATCATCGATCGACGACCATCGATCTTCTTGCCTCCAAGACTACCTTCCTACATACATACCTACCTAGACGGGTTTTGGGTATTACGACCCCGCGGTGAACCCCTCCAGCATCTGCACCACACGCTCTCTCTCTTGTGTCTTGGCCGTCTCCTCCATACGCAATACTTCTACCCCCCTTCGGCTGCCATCAAGCCACCTCTTTCTTCTTTTATTTGTGCGCATTCCTCCAAAGGTGATCCAAGCTGGCTGCTGTACAGTCCGCCTCGTTGCCCGCCTCGCATCGGCTGGGCTCGACCATAGAGTCTTGTGGCAACCAAGGCCTCCGTGGCATGGATGATCCGAACCGATTGAGGAGGCAGAATGAACCGCCGGTTCATCCAACTTCCAACCAGAGATACTCCCTTCACGATCTTTCCCAGCAGCGTCGTTCACTAGCCGGAGGCTCCAACGATAGATACCGCCCAGCACCCATTAACACGTCCCCTTCAGCGGCGCGAGGAATGGGAGGTGCAGGAAACTACAGCACATACTACCAAGAACCCACAGCATCATTCTCGACAGCAAACATGCCTGCGGCAGCCATGGCCTACGGGTCCGAGTACGGCCAAGACTCGCGCCAACAAACGCAGAGCTTTGGTGGTTACAACACCGCGACTATGATGTACAACGTGCCGCAACCGAGCACGCAAACGTCTGTCTACGATGCGCAGCAATTTGGATCGCGACAGTCTGCCGCTATGCAGATGATGACCCCGGACGTTGCCTCGACGTACTTTGGTTCCGACACTGGGAGCACCGGCGGTCCCGGATTACAGCAGTCTGCGCAAGGTTCGAGCGGATCCGCAAACGTCTACCAACAGAACACACCCATGAGCTACGCTGGTAACATGTCGAACGTGAGCGCGATGCAACAGACGCCAGCCAGCGCCGATGTTTCGATGACCGAAGAGCACGACTACGCTGAGGGTGCTTTGGAGGAGAAGTGGGTCAACTACCAGCGACAACTGGGCACCATTTTCCAGGAGATCGTCACCGGCTCCTTGGAGAGCGCCTCTGAGACACTCCTGAGCGTTTCTGGCTGGCTCCTGTCGCAAGTTGCAGACCTCGGTACGTACAGTGGCCGCCTGCAACCGATAATCGAGACTTTTGGAGAACGGAATCACTGACACTCACTACGTAGGCCTGAACCTCGACGATACCAACCTTCACGCGGATAGAATCAAGCTATGGAACGATTTCAACCATGCCTGGTTGGCCCTGGGTCACAGGCAGATAGAATTAATGATCTCCCCGCAACAACCATCTAGATCGCAGAGCGTTATGACCAAGGCCATGATCAAGAAAATGGGCAACGAGCTGATACGCCTATGCGACGGCATCGAGCGCCATGGCCTCGTCGATTACCAGTATGGTGTGTGGGAGGAGCAGATCACAACCGGTAAGTGCCACAGGTCTCAGCCTCGAAGACTTTGCAGAGCTGACAATGATGTGTGCAGTACTGGAAGATTGTCTCGATCTGTACGAAGCCTCGGACGAGGCGAGCGGAACCGGCGGGTCGCATTGAAGCGCTTGACTAAAGTGCGGCAACAAATACGTCGAATTAGCAGCAGTTGCTTTTGACACAATCATCAAGGCCCAACCGAGGGTATCCCACATGATGGGGTTTCATTCCTGTACACCATGGCGCGAGGACAGGTTTGCGCTTCTCTAGCACCTGGCCTTCTTTATTTTTTTGCGCCTAAAATGATCTCCCACCCTGTTACACTTAGCGGCCGGACCGGATGCAATTGGGACGAGAAGGAGTTTGAATGGGCGACACTATTTGTTTTTTTTCCCCTATGGGTTTGATTTTATTCCCCCTTTTTTTCTCGCTCTTTTTTTTTTAAACTTGTTTTTCATGTCACTCAGAAACGGGAAGGACAGCAAAACAAGGGTAAAAAGAAAAGTAACGAGGCCCGGCTGATGCCAGTGATGGTACGATCATATTCGGGTTCATGATTTCCTTTTGGGGCTTCTTGCTGGAATCTCTTGGCGCTTGGTCACGGACATATTTGGATAACAAGGCAGCAATCACGATGGCGGGGGCGGGGAATAACCGGAAAACGGCTGAGGTCGCGGAAACTTGGCCTGACATGGACGAGGTTAGGAGGTAAGCGGGAAAAGGCATCGGGCGGCAGCGGATGGGCGCGTGCGGATACTGTTTTAGAGACAAGGCGTTGACATTGCGTTGTACTTTGACCACTCAGGGGAAAGGCCGATTCAGTTGAGGAGGAGTGGCTTGTGCTTTTTTCTTTCTTTTTCATTTCCAACTTTCTGGCATAGATTTTCTTTTGCTTGTTTGTATTACTTACAGGGCCTAGATGGGATGGGGCGGCTGAGACGGGACACTACTGGGGGGACGGATAGGGAAGCTCTCACGGGCTCGGATGTGCTACGGGAACGAACTGGGACGAGGCGTTTTGTCAAGATACAGCAATGATGGGATGGCTGCGACGAGATACAAGGAGCTCGGACTAATAATAGCACCAATTGCAATTGTACGATTAGGATGTTGTATCTGCGGTTTCGATTGTGCCAAGTTTTGGAGCTGAAAGTTGAAGGTGATGGTGTGGTAGTTTATGCCCAACCATGATCATGCTGTAGATCAGCTCTTGACCTCTGTAGGACAAGTCCCTCTGCCTGGTTGCGGCGCATAACGATGAGAAGGGACATCAACTCGTTGGGAGCCTGGTGGCTGAGGAACCCGGAACCTTGACAGAAAAACACCACCAGGCGCGCACGCATCGGTCGGGGGGTGGTTGTTGGCAGGGAACAAGGGGCGAAGATGGAGGGTTTTTGGAGGAGCAGAGAGTGAGGGCGCGGCACCGCGTTTGCGTTGTTGGCCAGCACATCCACATCCACATCCACATGTGCAGGCGTGCCATAGACCGGACGGAAGCGGTTCCCCATCTTGAGAAGAGGCATCATTTGCGAACGTGCCTCCGGCTCCGAAGGCCTTGGGCTTTTGGCCCCTCCCTGGGCCCCCCGCTTCAACTATCACGCCCTGCTTTTTTCCATCCTTTTTTCTTCTTGTTCCCTGCCATCGGCTCCCACACCCCTCCTCTTTTCTTTCTGGATGGTTCCTTTCTTTTTCGTTGGTCCCTACTCTGCTCGCCCTTGACCGCAAGTGGCGGGACGGGCTGGTGCTACTGCAGGGTTTTGGGTGGAAAACATGATCCTACCTACGCAACCCATGTGTGAGCACCCCCATCATCCCCCCTCAAGGGACGAAAACGGGGGCGGGAGGCTGGCGATGTGATTTCAGCTTGTCCTGTTCATAGGGGGGCGTGTGTGGGTGTGTACGAGGTTTGAGAGGGGGGGAGAGTCAATATGAGGCAGGCGGCAAAAAGTGCAGGTACTTTTTTTTGCTTTTCTTTCTCGTTTCGTTTCTTTTTCTTGGCTCTGACAGGGCTATCGTGAAGGATTCTTGGTGTGTAGTTTAGGCTACGCAAAGCACTGGATCGGGAGGGAGGGCGTGCACTACGAAGGTTGGACCGAGGAAACACTGGTTGGTTGTTAGTGTGTAGCATAATCGATATACACGTTAAAGCTGTGTCTGGAGGAAAGCAGACAGCTCGGTGCACCACTGATTTTTACTTTTTTACCATTGCCGCGATAAACAGTTTTCGGAAACCCGGAGCATTAGGTTGAGACGACTGGTTTGTTTTGTCGCCACTGGATGGTCACTTGTAGTAAATCTTGTTTGTTTCGTGCCAACGCAACACGACTCCTCATGACTTGTTGACACATTCAGATATAGTATCCCATTGCGGGACCCGAATATTCCCGCCCCGCGCCCAACGCCCACCCCATCCGGCCAGCCCATTCATCTCCCCTGCGAGTGCGTGACAATTCTGGCAAGGGGTTGATGAAGATGAGCCCGAAGCACGGGGATGCTGCCAAAGTTTCGTAAAGTAGGAGGCTGGCGAGCAAGTGGAGGAGGTACATGGCCAGAGTGCTGAAAAAAAAGATAGACAAGTGTCGGGCGAACGAGAATAGTAGCAGGTCCCCATTCTCACATGTCCCAGCAAGCCATACCCGCTCGGGACTAGCCCTGAAGTCTTTAGTGTTAGCTTCTGTGCCAAGCGCCGTTGCGCCTACAGCGACTCGGTGGGGAGCTTTTTTAGTGCTGTGTGTTTTGGACAGACGCCCTCCCCACCTTCTCCCCTCCCTAGTGCTTCTGCTTCAACCATCTACACCCCCAGCGACTTGACTGCGCGTAACCCGCGTTTGTGCTGCAAAACACAAAGCTTACTCGGGGCGGAGGCAGGGTAGCGCCAGAAGGTCTCGACGGCCTTGAGCCCCTCCCCGCGACGGAGGAACAGATACGTCGACGATGCGGCACCGGGGGAACGGAGAAGCGAGAGCGAGTGGAGGGCGGACATGGGCAGGCTAACACCCCGGTTCGATACTTGCTCGATACCTACTCCAACAGGTAATCGGCTGGCTGGAGCACAACGACACGCTGTACTGTCCCGTCCCGTCTGTCAGGGTAAGCAGATGCGTAAAAACGGCATTTACGTAGCAACTCATGCAGGTACCTCTTTCGGGTCGGATTGCCGGGGGATGCTCGCTGCAACTGTGGGGAGTCAGCCGAGAAAATGGAAGAGGAATGGAAAACGGAAGACACTACAGCACACGGACTTTTTTGCTGCTGCGCGCGCTCACAGACACAGCAGGCAGAACACACACCCTCTCACAAGGGACACACGGACTGGCACAGCCAAAAGGGACGAACTCGGGCAAATATCAGGGATCACGGGTCGGCCAAATATGAAGCAGAAGAAAAATTACGCCTAGCCTGGGCACACGGATAATTGGCACGATATAATTCCCCGCGAATAGCACGCCTAATAGCCACAATGGAAGCCTCTCGGACAGAGCACAGTTCAATGCGCAATGAGGCCGCAACGAGCCGAGAAAATTTGAGACTTAGGCCCATGCACTCCGCGCAGATTGATTATTCCGTTTCTCGACGATTTTTCGTGCCTGCCATGATGAGTTACGGCGAGCGAGTGCGCCATGGGTGAAATTTTCCAAAACAGTAAACGAGTCCAAAACTGCACCCCCACTGTCACATATGACTGGCGCACTTTCAGCCACTCCGCAATATACATCCGGAATGTATAACGCTCTTGGTATTATCGTATCGCGTCGAGACAGCCCCAGTGCAAGGCTCACACCGGTGACAAGGGGCTCGCCCCGGGGAAGGAGGCCTGTGTGCCCCGATGGGCAGGCGGCGGCCGCGGGAAAGCAGAAGGAGAAGAGAGAGGAGAGAGGAGATAGGGTGACGACCACGGAGACGGGGTCGGGGAACGGGGACGGGGACGGAGAGTGGGAAGGAGGGAAGGAGGCTGGCTGACTGACTGGCTAGACAGGCCTATGGGGCATGCGGCCTGTACGATCCTGCGCGAAATAGCAGACCCAACATGAAGTTTGTTATTGTCGTCGTTGGTTTCGGCAGTTGGCTGGGATGAGAGGGGGACGGCACCTCTGCGCTGTGGTTGGCCGTTCAAGTGTCGGCTGTGACGGAGTCTAGCCCGAGACCTGACTTTGGGCTATCCGCGTCATTGTATCACGCTGTGCCGCCGCCTTGCGTGGCTTGGTCTGTTACAGGCTTGTTGACTACAGCACGGCATACGACACTTTGAAACTATCCGGCCTTGTCGATCTTGGTTGAGCAACTGGCACACGGCGACACGTAAGGCTCGCTGCAAGCTGACTGTGGCAAATGTGCAGAGGCACACACACGCCGTGCATGGAAATCCTATAGTAGAATAGTGTCTCGGGCTCAACGGCGAGCGATTCTGTCTTTTCGGGTCAGGTCTGACCGACTTCTCCAGCTTGACCGTTGGGTTGGTTGGGTTGGTTGACGCCAGTTGAGGGGGGAAACTGAGGGGAAAGAAAGCACGGGGATACAGCTTCCCCGGACCATCAATTGACCAACCTGTGTGGTTGAAAGCATTGGGTTCCCGCTTCTGCTCTACTAGTCTTCCCAACAGTCACATTTACACACACGCTGTGACCGACATTGCTCACCGACGGCGAAAACCATGCACTCTTTTCTCAAAGGTTTCTAGCCTTTGCTTTCTTTCCGTGACAGCACATCTCAGCTCGGTTTCCTTTGGGCCCCAAGCCCCCGCTCAATACCTTGTTCTTCTCTCCGACATGTGGACTTTCCGTCATCATGATTGATTCACAGCCTCGTGCACACCCCCCTCGTCACCTTTCAAGTCTTTCCCCCCACTCGCCACCGAGCGACCGCTGTACAGGTAGAGTGGCGGCGAGCGTCACCGACAGGACGAATTGGGCGCTGCACTTCTTTGGCTGAGAAACACACCCCCTCCCTCTAGGAACCCAATTCAACCCGACGGCCAAGAGCTCAAGACACAGTTCATGTCGCTCTGCCCGATGGTCAATTGTGCATGCCAATGGCAGCCCCCAGTTTGAAAATTGCGGATGGATCAAGGCCGAGTACCAGCCAAGGGAGGGGCAACCGCACCGTCGATCACATTGCTACTCAACGATACGACGCTGCGCAAGTGCGGCTGACGACATAGCAAATCGCAACCTTTACCTCAATCGCAGTGCGGGACGGATAATGGCGGTCATGGAAAAAAAAAAGAAAAAAAAAGGAAAAAAAAAAGATGGGGGGCCTAGTGGCGCCTAAGCCCTCTTTGATGGGAAAGATTCACCCAAAGGGCGCGGGCGCCGTCATGATTACAGCATTCGTGAGATCTCAGGGCTCAGCCAGCCTGGTGCCGCCGATCGACTTGGCTGTCGCACATCGATCGGTCGGGCATCAATCTGGACCAACCATCATCCTGAAGCTGAGCGGTTCCGGCCCTGGCCCTGGCTCCCGTTCGCCCTTGTCAAGCTGGAGATGGCAGCATCCGTTTTTGTCGAGATGCGTATGCCTTGCTTTTTTCTTGCCAATTGCCCTATCACCTCGCTTGCCCTAACTGTTGCCGTCAAGTTGGCAACTTGCTCATCCTCCACTCTCGCTTGCGCTCGTTTGCACATGGCTGTGCGAACCGAGATGCGCGGCGAAACCAGCCGCCCCGTCAATCCCCTGCACTGGAATCAATCCATCTCAGCCTCCATCCAGACCGTCTATCGCTCTGGCTGAGCTCGCTTACTGCGTCACAACGAACAGAAAGGAGAGCAGAAGCAAAATGCCAACGCCACAATGGAATTTTCACCCCTTGCACTGCGCCGGTGCGATGGCCCGCAGCAGTAGTGCGCGGGGCCGTCACCTAAGTCCCGGCAGTGCGGGTGTTGGTAACCAATGAAGAATTCGATTAGCGAGGGGTGCTAGCCGTTGCTTTTTTACCCGGCTTTGGGCCTTTCTCTTCAGCCGTCCGAGTCTGCCAGAGTGACTAAGATGCGGATGTAGGAACCGGCCGCGCCTCCGAGCCATTTGCGCCTCTTTTTGAGGCTTGGTACCTGGCCTAGCGCGGCCAGGAGCTTGGTTTGCTGCATGGCATATGGACTAACTGCGCGCCATCCATAACTTTCCCATAGTTCCTGAAATGTGGCCTTCCGCATTGAGGCTATCTCATACCCTTGGCTAGAATTTGCCAGGGTTTGTTAGCACCACGGTTCTCAGCAAGGTATGCAAAATAGATCTCAAGGGTATGGAAGTGATATGTCACATATGGCTACAAGCACGCCCCGACAGGCGCTCAAGAGCCAAAAATGTTGTTGGCCAGCCAAGGCTGAATGGGAGAGCTATTACCGCCGAAACAGAGCCGCTTAGAGCGCTGCATCAAACATGAATTGGTGGGTAGCACTGACAAAATGAAGCAATATACAAACTGCAGCCTGTTGGCCCTGTCGAGGCCTGGGCATTTTGCTTTGTGTTTCACGCCTCCCTCATACCCCGGAAGCCGATCCTGTCAATCGTTCGCCCTGTCTCACCAGGTTGTGATGTATCATCTTAGCGAGGAGCGGGTGGCTTGCACATCGCTAACATCCTTGGAACGGATCCTACTAATTGGGCTCTGACTATACCGGATTTCATGCCTCCTTTTCAAGCGAGGCTCCCAATCGAGGCGGCATGGCGGAAGCAAGTTGCCTCATGGCGCCCTGTGATCTGGATTTCTTTTTCCGTTGTCACAAGCAGATGTCACAGTGAAGCAAGTCAAAGCCCCCCACGCTGCTTTTGCAGGGGTTTTGCCGAAGTTGCGACAAAAGCTGGGGACCTGGAACTGACTCGCGAGGTTACCTCATTCGGTCATTGGGCCAACGCCATACCCAAACTATTGGTAACACACATGGATTGTCGCATTTGAGGCGCCGGCTATCTGGCTCTCGGCCCCGAATATACTCGTGGTGGCATCCGGCGCCGACACGGGCTCGAGTGGAGCTGAGACCGGGGATCTGAGAGCCGAACAGCAAGGCGCAATATCGGCTGCTTTGGCAGTGAGCATGCTAACCATATCTGAGATGATAATGGCATGCGATAACCTATCTATCTGTAAAAAACCAGACTCAGAGGGACACCCCCTAGTCGAGACAACAAAGCTATTCGCATCACGCGTGGCGAATTTCTTTTGTCCTGACCCTTGTGACCTGCCTGATTGCTCTTTTGCTTTTCTTTCGCAAATGTACCCTCCCATTGCGCCGCTACGCCTCACACCCGCAGCCTTGAGCTCGAGTTCACGGATACAAGCTGAGCATGACACTCAATCAAGCCCCCTGATGACACGCTCGAGCTGAACCCCGGTGCCAGCCCGTAGGAGTTTGGAGGGGTCATGTGCCAAGCTGTGCTGGAATTGCAGGCTGGATATGACAATGTACTGCTACATGGCTTCAGCCCACTCTGGATGCCATTGTCTCAGCCACGCCGCTGCCATCCCGCATGAATTTAGACTGCCGAGACGGCGCGTTAGTGTATATCCCGAGAAACGTGCGGATGCGGGTAGCATCAAGTCACTAACATACGTCGAAACAAGCCATCAAATATGACGACAACACACATGCATACACATACACACACATACACACTCACACACTCACACACACATCACGCATACGGCTTAAAGATATGGAACCTGTCTCACATTCTTTTTCAGCAGGGGAGGCCTGACTTAGAATCGTACGGTTTTTTTGCTTCTGCGGCTCCTTTTTCCCTGTTTCTTTCTTTCTTTCTTGGTCAGATCCAGCGGGTAGGTGGGTAAGGGGGTTTGCCTCTGATGCGACACACCGCCTGCAGCATCGATTCCCCCGTCGGCAGATGGAAAGACGGGGTTACTTATTTTTTCTGTCGGGCCCAGATCGGCATGGTCGGGGGTTGCAACGCAAAAGTGAGGCTTTTGAGATCTGCGGAATATGGACACTAGGCTGGTCCCGAGCGGTCGGGACTCCCCTTTACCGCGGCCATCCTTGCCCCCGAGACTGACAAGCTGACAGGCGGGGTTGCGCAACAGCTGCGTCGTGGTGGCGGAGGTCACGTTTGGCGGGCTGCTTGGCTGAGGGATATGTCACTACTGATTGAATGCGGCAGTGATTGTCCTGGGGGAGGGGTTGAATCGAGGCGTTCGAGTCAAGGCTGTCAAGGTGTCACTGAGGGATTCGAGGAGGCGTTCGTGAATGCGTGATGTGGCTCTCGAACCGGATAAGCCGAGTCGAGCCTGCATTGCATTGACTCGACTGAGCTGGCTAATGCGCGGTTTTTTCTGTCTCTCCCCAGCTGACCAATACGCTTATTCGAGTGGTTGGTTCTCGCGAGCTAAAGAGGGCCGATATAAGTCGGGAGGAGCCTATTGCGGCCGATAACGCGCAGAACATGTTGGCCCCGGGGGGGTGGCGATGATGCTCAGCTGCCTTGCATCTTCGACATTACACGGCATGACCCTGTCGCCGTGGGATTCCCACATCCGTGGCTGAGCCACCCCCAGCCGAGTAGTTCTCGCAGTCGTGAAACTTGACCATTTTCTAGAGTAAGCTGATGAATGTATGCCTGTTTACGGTACACCATCTCGCTGAATGAGAGCATAGGACAGTATGGTGCTGTTGCGACTTCTTTTGCGAAAATACGTAGAACTTGTCAAGGAACTTGTAAATTCAACAGCAATGCCAAATCTGCCATTCATAGTTCAGGACATAGCTTGGCGCAAGAGCAATTGTATCACAGGATTGAAACGCTCATGGCCTGGGTTCGCAGATAATCATGTTGGGCCCGCTCGCTTCTCGGAGGAACCCAAATAACTTTACATCTCCGGATTCATATAGAAGAGCAAACGGCCCATTCTTGATATGCAAGTACTCGATAACGATAATCCTCATGTTTACCTTTGCCATGATACACTGCTGAGTTGGGAGGGTATATGTTCTCAGGAAGCGAGACCGGTTAATTTTGCGTATCATGATTCGAAATTGGGAAGGGAATCATCTTGACTGTTTCTGGAGATTGAAAAAAAAAACTATTCGACGCCTATGTGACAGGAAAGCTTGCCCGTATTAACTTGCTAGCTATGCACAATCCGTGGCAAGAGTTCATATCTCTGGTCAACATCCCCCTTTTCGACCTAGTTTCCCAATCTCCGGCTCGATATTGACCAGCGTAAGTGTTGGGTATTTTAACCAGCCCGCCATGATATTATAGACGTTGGAGTTGAAGAGTGCAATGTGTCTTTTTTGGGTATGACAGACACATCATCCAACTATTGTCTGTGGCTGTTCTTGTTGAATATCAAATCATGGCTGAGAGAACCATATCTGCTCGATTGTGCATCCTAACCTACCTTCCAGCCTGCAGTTGCCATCGCGAATGAATGCATAAGAAGTTGCTCCTAGGAAGCACGAAGCCCATCATCTTCATTTTTGGCTGAGAGTTTGGCACAGGGTACTATTATATGATGTCTACGTGCCATGGTGAATGAGGTTTGAGTTGGAGATGGCCTTTTATTTTGACAACGCCATCGCAAAGAGGCCCGAAAACGAGAATCTCCAGCTTCAGATACACCAGGTATAATCCCAAAGCAATGAATCTATCTGCTCCGACCCATGTTAAGCAGAGGGCATCGTCATCCTCCGCGAAGTAAAGACAAAACAGCAACAAAGCCAAGAAAGGCTTGCGTTGAACCTGAAACCGGGGACCAGAATACTGCGAGCGAGCTCGCGCAAAAAAATGTTCAAGGCAACACATCGTATGCCGAATGCGTGAATTCATAATCATGATGGTGCTAAATTCGCCAGGTGATTTCGTACATCAGTGCCCGGCCCTTTCTTTCTCAACCGCGCACACCCTCCCCTGGAAAGATGCCAGCCGTTTCCTCGAGTTTCCCCCCATCTCGTGAAGTGATTTTTGGTTTAGTTACTATCTGATTAGAACTGGTCTGCGAGGAACAAGTTAGCAACATGGTCCCAGAGGACACCTCAGGATGTTGAGACCAGATGACTTGAACATCCTGTCTCTCTGATACACCCTGGATGAAGCATGATAGCTGTCTCAACTTACCAACAGTCATGCTCATGCTGATATCGGTGTTCTCGACCATCTTGGTGAATTCCTCAAAGCTGATCTTGCCATCCTTGTCGAGGTCAGCCTCCATGATAGTCTTATCAACAATCTGCTGGAGCTGCTGGTCCTTGAGGTTGCTGCCAACCATCATCTTGAGGACGATGAAGAGCTCTCCGTTGCTAATGTAGCCGTCGCGGTCAATGTCGTAGACCTTGAAGGCAAACTGCAACTTTTGCTCCTTGTTACCCTTGGCGCTGAAGGCGCTCAGGCCCGTCACGAACTCTTGGAAGTCGACGTCGCCGCCACCATCCTCGTCGAAAATGGCAATCATTCTGCTACTGTGTTAGTTGCGCCGGTCCCTTGTTCCCGTGGAGGTGGCGCTGGAAGAGGGACGCACCGTGTGGCAAGGGGGTTGGAGGAGATCTGGGGAAGACTGAGGAACTCATCGCGCTCGATTGTGCCGGAGTTGTCCTGGGAGTATGCTGAGTTAGCCATATGTGCACTCATTCCGCCTCGTTTCGACATGGTTGGGCCTGGAGTAAGCCCGACATAGGCAAATAGGGGTCGCGCACCTTGTCCAGCTTCATGAAGCGCTTTCGCAAGCGATCGACTTCCTCTCGGTCGACTATGCAACTGTCTCAGCATCGGGGCAAGCTCCCCAGAACAAAAATCAAAGCCCGGGCGCGGACGGTGCGGGCTGCTCACAGTTGGACCCCTGGACAATGTTGTCCAGGACTGCGCTAGTGGTGTTGCCCATGGCGGCGGCGGATTACACAGAGGTTAGAGGACGTGGGAGTTGTTGAGGTGAGCTGTGCGGCAACTCCGCTACGGTTGGTGCGTGCGGGTGTGCGGGCGGGGAAAGGGACCGGTGGTGGGTTCGGGGGAGGTTCTTTTTCGTAGTTCGTGGAAGACGACAGGTTTGGAGTTCGTGATAAGGCTGAATTTCAAATACCCCCGTTCCGCCTAAGCAGTTGCGGCCGTCTATGGTTGGCTAAAAGGGGAGATGGGGAACCGAGGGGTAATACGGAGCTTAGCCAGATGACGAAACGGAATGTCCAAGACATGAGCACGTGCCATGTTCACGTCAAGGGGATGCCGTCAAAGGGGCTGTGGTGGCTGTTTTGCTAAAAACGGAACACATATCGTTAAAAACGGAATCGCGCAATCGAAACGGTTGGGTTGGTTGCCATGATGTGGTTCATCTCAGCATCACCAACCTCTCGACGTAGTAAGAAAGTAAAATTAGAACAAAAAATATTATTTCCGTTTCCAGGTATTTTCTAGAAGCTCCATTCACTTCGCATGTGCATTCGCTGCAACTTTAAACATGTAAAACAACTGCACCGTCCGTCACTGTGGCTGTGCTTCTCGAATTGTACCATGGCATGACGATGCCAATGTCAACGCGCTGTCGGAATCCATGTTTCTCCTGATCCGCGCTGGTTCGTCCGTGGGTTGCCTGGGCAGCTTGGCCAGAGTGCCATTTTTGTGCCCGCGCGAGCTGTGTCACATTTTCACAGGGGGTTGCTAACTGCAAGCGTCATTGATCCCCGCTAAAACCGCGCTGAGCTTCCAGTAACACTCAGTGAAGAGGAGGTGTAGCTTAGGCCTAATTAGGCGGGTGCTGGGTGCTACAGGCTGCCTGGACTGAGTCGTGCACCCACTGGCTGGCAACCCTTTCAGCTGCTCCTGCCTAAAGGTACTTGAGCACACACGTTGTTTTTGCGGGCGGCCAAGTACCCCACACGGGAGGCCTGCCCAGACGAGCCACCCAGCACAAGAAAAAAAAAGGCTCTCGCCCCCCAGAAGAAAAAAAAAAGGAGACACTGGTCCGCGCGCGGCCGGTACCTTGTACGCGAAAAATAGCCTGCGAGTGACTTTACCCCCTCCCAGCACGGGTCATCTCCGCAGCGCACCTCTGCCAATTTTTTACGATTGCGGTTTGGGCACGCTGCGCTGCACTTCTCCTCTCACTCAGCGCCCTTGCAAACCCAGGCGAAAAATCTTCGCGCGGCAAAACAAACCCCAACGTCACCCCATCGAGCCCGACCACGTTGCCATCGAAAAAGGGCTTCCACAGGGCCTTTTGCATCCCAAAAACTTCGATTTCAATCAAAAAGCCCCCGTTTTATGACTTGATCGTTTTTTCTAGCGGGTTTTCCGCCCCCTTCTCGCCTTTCGTCCCCGCCCCTGCACCATGTCGTCCCGCAAGGTCCGCGTCAAAAAGCTCAATATCAAAACAACCCTCCCCGTCCTTCGCGAGGACCAGATCGACCCCTCCGAGTACGAAGCCCTTACGACCGAAAACCAAATCGCAACCGGTGTCGAGCAGGCCGAGGAAAAAGTGAGTCTTTTCGCCGCATACCCGTACTGCCACATATCGTGATATCACGTGTCATTGCACGTGATATGGCTTGGCATTTTTCTCGTGATTGTGTCATAGCCTTGGACCCACTTTGGTTAAGGTGCATCTAGTCTGCAAGTACTTGGAAACTAACGCAATTGGTTGCAGGAATACCATCTCCAGTCTATCCTCAAGGAAGCTGGTACTAGCAATGACCAAGAAATTCCAGTACCGCCTCCCCAGGAGAGCGACATTAACTATAATGAGCTCTACCCGGTGGTCTGGAACAAGCCCTCCTCCTACATCCGCTTCTCGCAGACTGTGGAGGAGTGCATCACATGTCTCTATGACATGACCACAGAGGATGATGAATATCTGAGCCAGTACAATAGTAAACCACCAGCCGCCGGCGCCCTTTCTGAAGATGACTTCGAGCGCATCATGGAGGTGTTTGAGGACACGGCGGCCGAGCAGACACCCTTTGCATCGGTCGACAATACTGTTGTCGCCTATGAGATGATGGTCCCTGCCTTGAACCACCTTGGTTCCCCGTCCATCCTTCAGCACGCCAAGCCCGTCTACGAGTACTGGAAGTCGAGACGGCAGGATGCTGGCAACAAACCTCTACATGCGAGCCTTAAGTTCGAGACACACCAGGAGACTGACGATACTGACCCTTACGTCTGTTTCCGACGTCGGGAGGCCCGTCAAACCCGAAAAACTCGTGCTCGTGATAACAAGATCGCCGAAACACTCAAGAAACTGCGTCGTGAGCTCGAGGATGGTCGCCAGCTGGTCCTCGTGTCTTATGAGCGTGAAGTCCTAAAACGAGATCTGCTCACCATGGACCGAGCCCTCTTTGAGGAGAGGGCAAGGCTCAAGGATATCAAGCTTAGGCTGGGTATCAAGGAGGGTGATGAGGATCTTATCAATCAAAAGGTATGTGAAATGGCTCTTCCGAATGTCAAGGGTTACCGCTTGGTACTGACTACTGTCAAGCCCCAGAAACGCAAGCCTGCAGAGGCGCCCGTTGTACAACGTCCACCTGGTGCCCACTTGCGGGCGCCAGTACGATCGGATGGTAGAACATTGGAGACAGATCTCGTCTCGCTAGCTGACAAGCTAGCCGAGAAGGAGAACGAGCTCCGTCTTGATATAGAAATGAAGGTTCAGAACCACCGAAAGTGGAATCAGAACCATATCGATCTCACTCGAGATCCCTTATCGCCGGTCAAGGATCAAGGCATGGAGCTGAAGTTCCGACCGGCCAAAACCCAATACTTAATGACACCACCTGCATCCACGTCATCAGAAATGGATGTGGAAGAGGACTCACCTGATGCTATGCAAGTGGACAAGCCGAGCCAACCTGTGTTCCAGTTCACAGCAGGAGGGGCCAGCGAACCACCCAAGTCCAGTCAGCCTGCCTTCCGTCGGCGCATCGGACGATTGAACCGACTGTGGATAGACCGAAGAGGCATGGTGACCCCACCGCGGGCGGAGGACGAGTACTCGGATCGCTGGAAATACGACTCTGACTCAGAAGACGACGAGCCGCCAGTGTATGATGTTGATCCCTTTGACACTCGCGCTTTGAAGTTCCGGGCAACCATCCCGCTGAACCCTTATATGTTCAGAGGGAGACCGGCAGTACCCCCTGAAGCAGCGAGCGCAGCACAGGCAGGCAACCGGGTATTACCACCACCGGTAGCGGCAGCAGCGGCGGCGGCAGCGCAAGCGCAAGCGCAGGCTCAAGCACAAGCGGCGGCTGCACAGGCGCAAGCCCAAGTAAAGGCTCAAGTACAAGCTCAACAGGCTCAGGCGCAAGCCAAAGCAGCAGCGGCTTGAAGCAACACCCCACCCCCATGACGTTCGACGTTGGCTCAGTGTTACTCATGTATGATATTGACTGTTGTGTTTATACCCATTATTGGAAGGATACGGATATGCGGGGCCAGGTACTGGTTGAGTAAAGGAGGGCGGCGGTCTTCGTTTGTCGGACCAAGTTTAAGATGTATAGTATTTAGTCGTGGGCTGGGGCATTGCGCGGAGTTTGGAGCTTGAGAGGTCTTTGGGCTTAGACGTGGAGAGCCCGTTTGGTGGCCCAGGTCGAAAATTGAAAAATAAATGCCGGTCTGGCTTCAGGCCGTAATAAGAACTGTCCCGCCCAGCAACCGATGTGACTAGACATGTGCGGATGGTGTGGTCGGGAATAGGTGACGTGGTCGTGGCCGTGGCCATTGAGATGGTCGGCTGACGGAGAGCCAAAGCGATGTGTAGCTCCCAGCGCCTCAGGGACAAGGGCAAGGCTGGCGAGTGTAAAGTGCGGTCATGTTGGGAGCGGGGTTTGGCGGAGAGACGACGTCGGGATCATGGCAATCCGGAGAATATAGTAAATTGCGGAAGCGGGAGAGGAGGAGGAGAAGGTTTGGATCGGTGGTGTTGTCAGAAGGAGGGAGGAGCTTGGACTAGGATCCTAGGCAATAAGTCTGTCGTGTTAGCCCAAAGGCCTGGAGGAAGCGACTGAGGCAGAGCAAGGCTGTGCCTTGTATTGAGAAGTGGAACGCGGGACCACAACGCACCAAATGCAGAACAAAAATGCGGTAAGTGCTCTTCGGCAAGACAGATTCTGGATGTGAAAATCAAGAGCGTGCTTTGTCGAGTGGAGGTGATGGGTGAAGAGGAGAGAGACCCCGAAGCCGAACGTGGGTGGGTTTGCGTTTGATCCGAAGCGAGCTGCCTGCTGGTTGGGTGGTGGTGGGTTGCAGCAGTGGCGCGGCGTAACAGTAAGAAAGTGAGTGAGCAGCCTGGGCCCTGGGGGACGAGTAGGGTGGCGCTCGATTTCTTTCGACAGCGCGGTTTGTGGTCCCCTCAGGTCCTTGTGACAGTGGATTCCAGCGCTAAAAGGCTAGCTTGTTAGTGGGCACTCACGAGACACAGCAACCAAGTCTGTCTTAGCATCAAGCACGGCAGAAAAAAAAAAAATCTAAACCTACCGCCTACTAGCCACCGACAACGGCAGCTAGGTAGGGAATATGGTCCTGCTCTCAGTGGGTTTTTTTTTGTGTGGCTCTTTGGTCATTGCTGCTGGGGTTGGTTCCACGGCGGGTTCCGCTGAAGATCCTGCTGGGAAAAATATCTCGAAGCTGATGTGACATTGACATGTGTGGGTGCTGCTGCAACAGCTTGGCCTCTTTGCCCGGTAACCAATGGAATGCAATGACGAAGGGCTCTATGACCTGTGAGACATCCGGCCTCGTTTTATGTGGTTGGCAAAAAAATTCAATTGCACGAATTTATTTGGCCAACATTCACCCGAGCAAACCACAAAGAGGTATATTCTGCAGTGGGGATGTAACAGCAGGCGCACTAGCTCTAGCGGGCAATGACGCACCGCCGCGAAGCTGTCTCTCCACTGCCAAAAACGAAGATCTTGATCAGTCTCATGGGGCTGAGGTGACTAAGCGAACACTCAACGACACACACCCCCCGCCACAGAGCCTGGACCTGGCTTGGTGCCCCTCCATTTTTTCTTATCGCCCCTCATTTCTTTTTAGAGCTACGCAACCAGCACATAGACGACTAGCCATGACACAGTCGTGTTGCTGAGCTAACGTTCATTACTATAACCCATCCAAACGCTCGATTAAAAAAGAGGAATACTATATCAATTTACTATGAGCATATGAAAGACGCAAGTACATCTATCCAGCGATAGAGAGTGATCTTGACCAAACAGACGTTGTCATCAACTTCATCTCCACCATCAAAATTATCGCCACTACCTTCACTTTCCCTCTTGATACCCCACCTCAGATCTAAACCGTTTTATCGACTCACATCCATAACCTTGCATCTACCCCCAAAAATCACAATGGCTTTCGAAAACAAACCTTCTTACATCGCCCTCGGCTGTGAAGGATCAGCTAACAAGCTTGGCATCGGCGTCATCCTGCACACCAAAGACGAAACGAAAATCCTCTCCAACCTCCGTCACACATTCGTCTCCCCACCGGGCACCGGCTTTCTCCCCAAGGATACCGCCGCCCACCACCGCTCCCACTTTGTCAGCCTCGCTCGCAAGGCCATCGCCGAAGCTGGCATCTCAGCCGCAGATGTCGACTGCATCTGCTTCACAAAGGGTCCTGGCATGGGCGCTCCGCTCAACAGCGTCGCCGTCGCCGCTCGAACCCTCGCCCTGCTCTGGGATGTTCCTTTGGTTGGTGTAAACCATTGCGTTGGACACATCGAGATGGGTCGCTACATCACCAGTGCCGATAACCCCGTTGTCCTTTATGTCTCGGGCGGCAACTCCCAAGTGATTGCCTACGCCGAGCAACGCTATCGCATCTTTGGCGAAACACTCGATATTGCTGTTGGAAACTGCCTGGATCGCTTCGCTCGTACGCTCGAGATCAGCAACGACCCGGCCCCTGGTTACAACATTGAGCAACTCGCCAAGAAGGGCAGCAAGCTGCTCGACCTCCCCTACGCCGTCAAAGGCATGGACTGCTCATTTTCCGGCATTCTCGCCTCGGCCGACGCCCTTGCTGCGCAGATGAAGGACGGCGCAGACTTTACACCTGCCGATTTATGCTTTAGTTTGCAAGAGACTGTCTTTGCCATGCTCGTGGAGATCACGGAGCGCGCCATGGCCCACGTTGGGAGCTCCCAAGTGCTCATCGTAGGTGGCGTGGGCTGCAACGAGCGCCTGCAGGAAATGATGGGCCACATGGCAGCCGAGCGCGGGGGTTCTGTCTATGCCACCGACGAACGCTTCTGCATTGATAACGGTATCATGATTGCCCACGCAGGGCTGCTGGCCTACGAGACGGGGTTCCGCACGCCCCTCGAGGAGAGCACATGTACGCAGCGCTTCAGGACCGACGAGGTCTTTATTAAATGGAGAGACTGAGCCCGAGCCTGCCTTTCCTTGGTACCCTGTGTGCTGTGTGTCTGTGCTTGTATATGTCTGTGCTCTATCATTCTCTGCATCCATGCCTCGATGCAGTCGTAATTCCTCATGATTCCAATTGTCGCAACCAAATCAAGAGCCAGGTCCTCGCAAGTCATTCCCAATATTTCATCATCTACTTATTTCCGCCCCGTTCCTCTAACAAGCACTAGCCAGCAGCAAACTTAAGCAAGGGGGAGGCTCCGTGGGATAATCCATGCGCCGCTTGAGGCGTCCCGAGATTTGTGCCAAATATAAACCCGCTCCTAGAACATTGATACCGAGCAGCAGCAGTAAAATAATAATAATAAGACGATGGTGTAAAATGTATGCAAATTCGGCTCTGGAGCAAAACTCTTTCTCTCGAGCTATGAGCAGCTCTTGTATAAAAAAAATCCTCCTCAGCCCTCGTCTGTTGAGGTAGGCTTGTACATGATGGTCGTGACATACTGTTTCCCGCACGTGTTAGTTTTCCTGCTTGCGCTTTGTAGCCAGACGGAGGGGGGTAAACAAGACATACCTTGTTCCTGTATCGAGTTGTTGCTGACACTGCGAGAATATTGTTCTTGATGCTGCTAGTAGCGAGATGGTTCAAAATAGTGTGGTTAGGCATGTTGAGGACGCTGTTGTCGTCCTTCATGAGGGTCGCAGCGTTCAGAATGGGCTTGCTCAGGAATCCCGGCAGCGATGGCGGGTTGGGCAGCTTCTCAATGGCCGTGACGGCGTACTGGTACGCGGACGAGTCCTCGGGCTGGTCAAAGTCTAGCAGGTATGAGGGGATAGGGTTGCGGTAGGCCTCTGGCGGCAGCAACTCCTTGGTCTTGGGCGGCTGAGGCTGCTCCTGGGGTTCGAGCTCGGGCTGGGGTCGGGTCTGGGGTTTGGCCTCCTCGGCGGGCACCTTGGCCGCGGGCTCAGTGGGCTTGTGGACGTCTTCGGGGTTGACTTCGATGAAGTTGACGAGGTTGTTTCCGAAGTCGACGGTGGTGGGCAGGTCCGGGGACGTCTGCATGACGCCGTCAACGAGGAATCGCACATGATGGGTTCCGGGGAGGATGTGGACCGTCGCCGCGAAGCAATCGGGCTTGCCGTCTCTGCAGTTCCCACATGGTCAGCATTATATACAACAGATGATGGTGAGTTTCACATGAAGTTCATGGGTCCTGTCATGGCGGGTGTAACACACACGTGCTGGGAACAACGTTGACTGATGAGGCCAAGCCACCGCGGCACAGAAGACGCGGGCAGCCGTCTCGATGTCTCGGACAGACGTAACCATTAGAGGGGGAGGGTAGGTGACAGTAAAATGAAATATGGTGTGAAAAAACACTCACACTTGGTGAAGACGCTGCTTTTTATTCCACTGGAAGATTGTACCCGTCACATAGACCTTATCACCACCGTGCTTCCACTCGAGCTTAGTCGGGACCGTGGGTCTTGTCTTGTCGACGCGCAGTTCCTCGCCTTCCTCCTCCTCAACAGTGGTAGCGCTGAGAGCCGAGCTCTTGCGGGTGATGCCGTCGGAGGAGTCGATGAGCTCAATCTCAGGAAGGGCTGGGTCCTGGTCCGGGGCGAGGATAGGCGAGCCCGGTGTGTGCACCTCCTCCTCGATGGGCAGCGGCAGGCGCGGCGGCCGCGTCAGGTACATGTCGGTGATGCTGCTGTTGGGGATGAGCGGCGGGTCGGGCAGGGCTGAGTGGTGGGAGCGGAGAGACGATGCCTCGACAGGCACATCTACGGGCTTGGAAGGCTCATCGCGAGGGGCGAGCCTGGACTCCGAGGCGGGGACGGCGGCGGCGGCAGGGACGGGAGGTGCGGCGGGCTTGGAGGGCACCGAGGCGTTGCTGTGCGGCGAGCCGCTGAGCGACGAGACGGCCGTAGTGGGCAGGCTCTTGGGTCGGTTGACGACGGTGGAGCCCTGAGCCTGGGCGAGCGAGGGCTCTGGAGGCGCGGCGGACCGGGTGGCCGTGTGGCCGGGGATGATGTTGCGGGCGTCCTTTCGGTGCTGCCGGGGCGAGTCGTGGCCGGAGCCCGGGGGTGGAACGGAGGGTGTAGACGACGTCGTCGGCGTCGCGGGCTTGGACGACGATGACGGGTTGTTGCCCATGGTGGTGCTATGAATGGCGGCTATGTATGTATACGTGTGATTGCCTGGGCGGGCTTTTTTTGCAAGGGCGGCGCGGGCAGTTGGCAGCAAGGGAGGCGGCAGGGCCTCAGGTGCCGGGAGGTGGTCAAAAAGAATAAGTCACAGGGCCGGTCGCAAGATATAGAAGCAAGGTTGAGGTTGGGGGTCGGGAGTCGGAGTTCGAGGTGGTGATAGTGGAGGGGGTGGTGTGGAGAGGAGGGACGAAGGGAGCCCGCCGGCCGTTTATCGCCAATGGCACTCGCCCCGAATGCGGCAGCGAAGTACGTCCAAGCACCTTTTCGTCCCCTCACATCTCACTACTAAGATTAGATGTATTGGACAACCCAAACAATTTTTGTACCGAGCAAACTGGCCATCATTCACCCTCGGCTCAGCAATCAATGAAACCAAAGCCGAGCCAGCTCAACAAGTACACTGAGCCGACAAACGCACCCACGCTACTGGCACAACGCCCCTCCGGAACTTGTGTAGCGCGGGGTGGGAGCTGTCAAAGCAAGCAAGAAGGGTTTAAGAACCCAAAAAAAAAAAAAAAAGAATGATTGGCGTCCCGCTTAGAGAAATTCAATTGAGGGGGCTTGAGCTGTGAATGGACATGTTTTTTTTTTTACTAGTGCCATGATAACTGCGGTGCTCAATCATGGTCATTCACTCTGTCACACGACCAGTTTTTTTTTTCTTGGGTATCTGCCTTTGTCGTCAACTCTCCCTCCCTGAGGGTCGCCGGCCCCAGCGTAGCAGAGAAATGCGGAAGGTTATGGTTCAAAGACGCAAGGGAATTTAGGGCGTTAAACTGAGACTTGGCGGGTACTTTCCCCGCGCGACGGTTGCTGCAGCGAAGCATTGTACCCGCAAGCATTTAACAGGTAGCCCCTATTGCTAATGCCGGGGTACTGTCGCAGTGGCTGGCTGAAGCTGGCATGCCCCAGGTGGGGTGAGACGGGCCGAACCTCTATCAACCACAGTTCATCGTAATGCAGCTCATTGTATTTGCATCTTAGCTCACTCAATATCACTTTGAAAGTGTCCTTCGTTTATTCTACAGCTCTAGCGGTGTAGAGGGATTCCGCGATCCCTTCAATGACATCATAAGCCTCCCCATCGCCATGCTGTAACAAGCACAGCACGTCTCGCTTTCGGACTCTCAACCACCATCAACAACAGCAAAAATGGCTGACCAATCTCCATCCACCCTCTCTATCCTTCTTGATACCCTCTCTGCAATATTTTCCTTTGTCATGTCCATCAACTGGTCCCTCCGCATCTCACAAATGTTTTACGTCTTCGCCCTGCCCTTCCGCCTCGCCCTCTATCCATTGCGCATCGTCACAGGCATCCTTGCAGACATCCTTCTTACTGTCTTTGCTCCCCTAATCTACCTGTTCTCATCTTTCGTCTCGGTTTTCCGAGTTTGGACAGGCTTCTTGGCCAGCCTTGAGGTACGTCGTTTCCATCACAACTTGTTGTGACGGGGAAAAAAAAACTGTCGCTGATCAGGTCCTCACCGGTAGCCTCTGTACACTTTTGTAAGAAATTCCTCTTCGTCTAGTTCGGACCAGACATCTAACAGATCATCTAGTTTGGAGCAGCGGCAGGCGTTGGAATCATTGCCGGCATTATGCTCGCCATCTTCTCCTCCATCGTCACCAGTCGTCTTGGCATGCAGGACGATGAGTATTCACCAAAGTCTGGGTCTAAGGAAAAGCTTCTGGGAAACTCTCAAAACCTGCGTGATTCCTCCTCTACCGACATCGATTTTCAGTGGCTTGATTCACCATCATCCCGGCGTAAACCCACCGGCCTGCTGTCTCAAACCATACACGAAGAAGAAGACGATTCTGAATTCTAATCAAGGTAGCTGCGCCATCATGGCCCATCAAATTTCAAATAGCTAGAGATGTTTGACTAAGAGTACATGTTTTTACAACCTCTCCTTCTTTGAACCAAAAATGATGTCTGAGCATTCAAGTCTTGTACACTGGTGCCGCGTCACGCTATCTCATGCTTTAAAATAGCAAAGCCACACCTTATCTTGTAATATGAATTAGACGTCTTCTCTTTCCTACAAATCCGTTTACGCCGCACTTTTGTGCCTGTATTCATCCTCATACGCGATACCTGTTCAAGTAATCAATTCTGATAACGCCTGTTTCATCCTCGCGAGTGGTTTTGTTGGCCGAGCATCCTATCGTCGGTACACATCGCGGTCTGATCTCTCTCGGTCTCGTGATCGCTCGACCCGGGGCGACCGACTGCGGCTCATGGTGCCTCGGTCTCTGTCGTATCGTCGATCCTCCCTACTGTTGCGCCGGCGTCGATCATCACGGGGCCAATCTTCTCTGGGTCGATCATCCCTCGGTGGACGATCATCTCTCCAACGGCCTCCATCATCTCGTTTATAGGCAGGAATGTATGTATCAATGTCTGCACCACCTCGGGGCCCAGGCCCTCCTCGGCCTCCACGGGGGCCTCGATCTCGGTAGTCACCGTCTTCTCCGGGGGGTGGACGAGGAGGTGGTCCTCGGTCACGTTGCCATGCAGGTCGGCGCTCATCGGGTCCATTTCGGTAGCGACCACCGTTCACCCCGTTACGGCCATTGCCGTACGCATCACTACTGTTGAAACCGGCGGTAGCTCCATTTGCGTCCGGGCCAATTCCCACGGTTCCTCCCTTGGGAGCCGGAGGGAGAGCAGCCTTGCGGTCATGGAACTTTCTTCGGTCAAGTTCGTGACTTTCTTCATAGGTTGGGATTTCATGCGGGTCCAAGGGAAGTGGCTGCATCTTGAAATATGGGTGGCTGAGAGCATCAACGGCGTTGATTCGCGTTCGCCAATCTAATTTTAACAACTCTTTGAGAAGTGAGATTGCGCCCGACCCGAATCTAAGAATCAGTTAGATTTACCCAATAATTCGCCAGGACTCTGTTGGCACTTACTCTCTGAACCGGTTTTGAATGTTGCCGGGTCTAGAGCGCGGTGCCAAGTGGTCGCCTCCCGGCAACGTTTTCCATCTGGGCATGTTCTCGTCCGTAGGGGATCCCATCAGATCCCAGATGATTTCCAGCTGGTGGCTATCACTCTCGCCAGCCAGAATAGGCTTCCGCACAAGCATTTCACCAAAGATGCAGCTGCTTTCAGTTAAAATCCAATCCAAAAAAAACCTAGGACTGGCTTTGGTACTCACCCAACGCCCCAAACGTCAATAGCAGGCGTGTATTGGCGCAGCTGGAGCAATAGCTCCGGGGGTCTGTACCACCGTGTTACTACCAAGCCGGTATACTCTCGTTTGGCGTCACCCATGATCTGGCCGGCCTTGGGAGTTGGTCCGTCGTAGTGGCGAGCTAGACCAAAATCCGCAATTTGCAAGATGCCTTGATTGTTGATAAGAATGTTGGCAGCCTTCATATCACGGTGAAGAATATGATTCTCGTGCAAATAACGGAGACCCTCGAGCAGCTGAAGCATGTAGCACTTGATCTGGGCCTCTTTGAATTGGACTGAAGGGTTGTCGAGAAGACCGGAAAGATCGTGGTCCATGTAAGGCATGACCATATACATGATGGGCTTCTTACGCTTATCACCTAGGGTAATGTCGTGTCAGAAATTGAAGTATAAAAATTTAGCGACTCAAGGATGGGCACTCACTCGAACGCGAAGGATGCTCAACGGCCATGTCTTCTAGCCGGAGAACGTTTTTGTGGGATAAGAGTTTGAGCAGTTTAATTTCTCGGAGCGCGGTGATTGGAAACTGGAGGGTGTCAGAGAGGTAAAGGTCGAAGTTTCGAGCAACGCTTGAGCATGACATACGCCATCCTTTTCATGGTGCATGATGATTTTCTTGAGTGCAACAGATGCGCCCGTCTTTCGCGATCGGGCCCGGTGAACCTCACTGGTGAAAAGGAGTTCGGAATCAGTAAAATTGTTCAATCAATCGCCAATGACATGCGCCAGTCAGGGATTCGCCATACCCAAAGGTTCCTTCGCCAAGCTTGCCTTGCAACTCATAGTCGGAGATGCGCGAGCAGCCAAGGAAGCTGGACCGCGGTCGCAGGTGATTGAGAGCAAAAGTCCGTGGGGATGTGCCGTCTGGCGGCGTATCCGTTTGTCGCTCCATGTTGAAAAAGCGTGGGGTGAGGCGATGGAATTGTAAGAGACGGAGGTGGAGAGTGGTTGGAGTGGTTGGATGTGGTTGTGGTTCGCGCGCGTCAGGCGAAGGGTGGGCCGTCTTCAGGTTGGACTAGGACTCGCATCGCAATGCATCAAACTCAGGAACCGCGGACGAAGCGAAGGACAGGGAAAATTGCACGTGTGGTAGTCGAGTCGGTGAGGCTATGCGCGCAGGCAATGGCGGCGGTGATGGAAAAGGAAGAAAGGAGGGGGTTGACGTTGTGCCAAAGACAATGATTTGCTTTTGTACAGTATTGGACATGCTATCGCAGCCCGGCTGGCGAGCAGGGAGGTGACAGACCCAGCCCAGCGGCGAAGCGTCCAAAGCGGTGAGGACAAAAAACCGGCAGAATTTTCTCGATTAGGTCAGATCCAACAAGGGGTCTGGATGCAAGGTACGTATCTCGTTTTGTATTTGCCCATTTTGCCCATCCACATATTCAGTCAACGTTCTAGCCCACAAATACTGCGTAGGTGGCGACCTACACTCCCCTTCTAGAAAAAGGTTGCTGTGGACAGACGTCATAACTCAGAAGTTGCCAAGGGATGCGCAGTGTCCTCGGCCTTGCCTGCTCAATTAATCGCTGTCCCACACATGCACACCAAATGGCACCATGCTGAGCTCATTGGCCACCTTGACAACCTGACAGGCGCCGATGCGTTTTTGACATTTGGCCGTCTAAAAGGCCGGTGCTGCGAGAAAACATCACGGCAGGCATATGGTCTCAAGTTACGCCGGCCCGGGTCTGCAAACCTGGGTGTGCCAAATGGTCGGATTTTAACGGCGTAAGGCGGCCCGGAAATCGGAGGAGACGTCGCACGCCTCACCTCACATCACTCTCGCCTCGCCTTGCCTTTTGCAAAATGCGTCCTGTATATCTCTCGCACCATCTGCACGAATAAACCCACTCGCCAGGGGAAAAAAACATGTTGGCTCCATTGACGAGCGTCAACACCCTAATGACGCCGTTGGTTACGGAAACCGGTTCGGCTTAGCAGCAGTGGAGAACAAGAGGCTTGCAGCGGTGTTCTTCCCTCTTTCTTCCCGCCCACTTCATGAGTTGTCCGTGCTGACCTTGCAGGCCCAGCCTGGACCATCCCCAGCCCCAATCCTCGTCAAAGTCAAGCATGAATGACAAGGGCAAAACGGCCATTGGCAGGAAATCAAACCCAGGGCCTGTTCAAAAAGTGGTCAGGGTTGCTTCTTCTCTGGGGTAATCGCCAAATGAGAAAAGAGCCTCCTCGCAGGCCGACGACGGATCAGTGTCCAACTACCGGATGGAGAGAGCGCGCCCAATTACCGGCATAGCCGTGCCTCCAAACAGGAAAATCCAGACCACTCAATTAATCCGCGCGCGTCTGTCGCTGCACATTCGCCGCATGGCCTCATTGGTCAGCCGCACACTCCATGCTCCAGCCAGAACTACACCAAAGGCTATCTATCCTTAGGATCTGTGAAGAGGGAGATGAGAAAACTTCCCGAATGCTACGCACCGCACCCAGACCGGGCCGGGGGGAAGGCTCAAAAGGAAAAAACCAAGCTAACTCGTGTCAGATGAGCCATGTGACTAGGGATGATGCCGTGTGTGCAACCCAGCCCGTCTCTCACTCGCCAGACGAGGCCAAAGTTGAGTTGCTATTACCCCTCCAAAACTCCAAATCGAAGTTGCTATTACCCCTCGAAAACTCGAAAGGGATCCACTTGATCTTGTGTCGCGCAAGGTTTCGCGCCTGTCCCCGGTATCGCCTAAAGAGGAGTCGCCTCCTCAATATTTTTTTTTTAAATTTATATACTACAGTATACCGCCTTCTCTTCCTTCCTCTTGATCTTCTGCTCCATTCGTTCCTGAGGCCTTGTCATTATTCTTGTTGGTCAATTTATCATCTGCGGTCGTTGGTTTTTTTTTTCTCGCGCGCCCCTCCCTGCCACTAAATCAAGGCCAACTGGTGGTTGATGCATTGTTATCGCAGCGTTACGCACTGATTGCGCCCGCTCGCTCATCTTCTTATCAGTCTCAATCTGACTCTCGGCCTGCACCCGTTTTGCTGTATTGACTCGCTGTGATTCCGCTTTCCCCCCTCAAGAGCCTATCTCCCCCCTTCTCCCACATCCACCCATCTCACAGACATCCATACGTCATGGCCGAATACCGCCCTTCCTCGTCCTCCTTTGTCAATGGCAACCATGTGCGCCAGTCAAGCATTAACAGCAATGTAAACGGCAGCTTCAATGGTGCCTTTGGCGGGAGTGTCAACGGCGACCATGCCACTGTCAACGGAATTTTTAGCCGTCACGGCAGCATCGCGGGCAGCGTTGCGGGCAGTGTCATTCCCAGCAACATTAGCCACATCAAGACCCAAGCCGAGACGACATACCCAGAGTCTCGCGTCCTTATCATCGGCACTGGAGGCACCATCTGCATGCAGCAGGGCCCCGATGGCCTCCAGCCAACCGAGGGTTTCCTGGAAAATGCCATGGCCCCACGCCCATCCTTCAACGATAACAGCCCATCAGGTACGTGGAAAACTAGAGACCCTTTTCGCCATGACTTTTGACTTCTCATGACATATAAACAATCATGACACATCCCCACCACCATTTGCCAGCACCCTGTTCGCACCACCACGCAACATTTTTGTTCTAACAATTATTGCAGTCGGTCTTCCTGCATACCGCAATGGGCAGCGCATTCTCATAGACTCCCTCCGCACACCCCCCACGGCTTATAACCGCCATGTCCGCTACGGCATCCTGGAGTTCAATCCCCTGCTTGACTCCAGCTCCATCTCGGCCAACGATTGGGACGCTATTGCTTCATCCATCCATGAAAACTACCACCTCTTTGATGGCTTCGTCATTCTCCATGGCACCGACTCGCTCGCCTACACTGCCTCCGCGCTCTCCTTCATGATGAACAACCTTGGGAAGCCCGTCATCCTCACCGGTTCCCAGGCCCCCATCTTCTCTCTTCAGTCCGACGGCGTTGACAACCTCCTTGGCTCCCTCATCATTGCTGGCACCTTTGTCATTCCCGAAGTCTGCCTCTTCTTCCACCACCACCTCTACCGTGGCAACCGCACTACAAAGGTGTCGGCCACCAACTTCAACGCCTTTGATAGCCCCAATTCTGAGCCTCTTGCCAAGGTTAATGGTCTTGGCATCACCATAAACTGGCCTCTCGTTCTTCGCCCAACCTCGATCGCAAAGTTCCACATCTCCAAAGGTCTGGACACCACTCATGTCGCCTGTTTGCGCGTCTTCCCTGGCATCAAGCCTGAAATGGTTGACGCTGTCCTCCGTTTGCCCGGTCTGCGCGGTCTTATTCTGGAGACCTTCGGCATGGGTAACATCCCTGGCGGCGCCGATGGTCCCCTGACTCAGGTTATCAAGGCCGCCGTCGGTCGCGGCGTCGTCATTATCAACGTTAGCCAGTGTGTAAATGGCTTCGTATCTCCTGTATATGCCCCCGGTACTGTTCTCGGTCGTGCTGGTGTCATCTTCGGTCTCGATCTGACTGCTGAGGCTGCTCTCACCAAACTGTCCTATCTGCTCGTCCTTCCCGGCCTCACACCCCATGACGTTAGCGAGAAGCTGTCCCATTCTCTGCGCGGTGAGATGACTGAGATCGCTCACCAGAGTTTCTCTCACCCCGCTGGCTCCCTGGACTTTGCCGCTGCCCATCTGACGCGCGATGAGACCGCGTTCAGTGCATTGGGTTACGCCATCGAAAACGGTGAGCTGGATCTAGTCAAGGAGCTTCTGCAGGGCGAGGGTAGCCAGTTACTTAAACTGTCTGACTACGCTGGCAACACTGCTGTGCATCTTGCTGCCGTCTCTGGCAGCACGGAGATCCTTTTGGAGCTTCTCCACCGTGGCGCCAGCGTGCACGAGCGCAACCGGGCAAACCATTCTCCTCTCTTCATTGCCATCAAATCTGGCAAAGAGCCTTGCGCTCAGCTTCTGCGCCTTGCTGGCGCCCACTTATCCCCTGAGGAGAGGGAGTGTCTCCCTGGTGGCCAGGAGAGCCCCATGTAAGAGGTTTCGTGAACATGAAAAACGGTCCACACCGTTCGAAGGTATATAAAGGAGAATAAAATTGAACAAAAAGCGATATGTGAAGCATTCCATTTTATGCTATCATTTGAGTCGGTTAGGGTGCTTGGGAGTTTGATTTGTTGTATGGCATATAGCAGGATTGCTAGACGGCGGAGTTTGACATTCGTTCACCTACTCGCATGTCATGTAGAGAAAAGCTGAACAGTATAGCGCTTTTTATTGATTGATTTGTTTTCTGGGAATCCCGTCGAGGTGAAGCGTGGTTTAAACAACTACTCTTGACTGTTATCTCGTCTTTGGAAATGTGAAAAGGAACGACCATCTTCTGTCGAACTCCAACGTCAAATTCGGTGTGGCCATAATCATTAAAGGTTGAGTGGTATTGACCGTTACTTTTTGCACATATATGTACAAATATATGAAAAGAAAACGAGAGGCATGCTCTGGCAGCGCGGAACAGGGACATTGACTAACCAATAACGCAGAATTGTGATATGAAAAAAATACCCTGACTTGAATCACGATTCTAGCTGGGCTACCTACCCTACATGGCTACCTCACCCAGGACGCCTTGCAATAATGCCATATTGGCTCCATCTAAACTCACCAGCCATGGTGCGTATAGTCTAGCTAAACACAGTAATCGAGACATCCGACCGCCACAAAACATCATAAAACTAGCCAGCTCGATCGTGTCACAGCAACATGCCATCACCGCTTCTCATATACATGCTGCCCGGGTGGGGCAGGGTTACACAGCTGATACCGCGATTTGCACAAATAAAAGACATAAACGAAGCCGTGTCGTGGTAGTAATAGCTGTTACCGCCTCCCCTTTGTACGTCGTCCTAGCCATTGCAATGCCTGTGCTCCATCCTTGTCATAACACGAAGTCACCCCCTTCGTGAGTCCAGATCTCTTTCATTCAACTGCCAAGGTCTTGTTTCGTATGCATCCCGGGCCCATTACCAAAGAAACGCCTGATCCCTCGACGACGGCTATAGATACGTCGCAATAGTACTTGAGAAAAGCAGGGCTGACATGCTAAACACCGAGGTCCAGGGCTGGGCTGGAACCCCCTTCTCAATGCACATTTCGCTGGGCGGTTTTGCTGGCCAATTATCGAAGGAAAAGGTCCCCAACGCCGTTTCTCAATGTCCTTGTTCTATCCACATGATCAAAGCCGAGGTAGTCATCGTCGGTCTGTGCCACACTCCAGAGTTCATCATCTATCACAGCTGTTAGTCATGCCAATCCAGATACTAGAGAGCCATTCTACTAACCATCGCTGAGGTACTGAGGCTTCGAGTAATTGGCCCGTCGAACAAGGGCGAACTTGATTTTCTCGAAGCTCTTGCCTTTGATTCCAGTTCGCTTCTCCAGCCGCTTCTTGGTGTCCGCGAACTTTTCGCCCTGTGTGGATGTGAGTGGTGTGCGCATCGCATAGCTGCACGCGGATGAACGTACCTCGGCGAGCAAGAACTTGAACGGAATTCCGTGGACACGGCTAACGTCAGTTTGGAAGTGGAAAACTTGAATATAGCGACCGTCTGCCATTGCCAACTCCTCTTGAGGCACACGCTCCGCATAGATTTGCGTGAACTCATTCAGATTGGCGACGGGGTGGTCCCGGAGCGGTTCGCGGTAGAATCTGTTAGAACTGGTCTCATAAACCCGTATCCTGCCACCCTCTTCTTCGCTCGAAATTTGAGCTTTCTTAATCAAGGCCTGGATCAGCTCATCGACGGTCCCGGTCTTTGAAACCAGCAAGTCATATTGATCCTTGTTGCGATTAGCATCTGTCATAATTCAAACTAGGGGGGGGTTGTTACCTCCTTGGTGATGCCTTCGGTCAGCCAAGTTAGTTTGACGCTCTTCTTGGTGTCCAGCTCAGCTAGACTCATCTCAAGGACCTCAAAGTAGAAAGCGTCGCCTCGTTGGGTAGAGTTGAGAGAGGTGGAACCCATAGGGTTGAGAATTTGTCGCAAAGTAGGGTTTGCTCCTCGTCTCACTGTAGCCTTGGGATTGTTTGTTGCTGCGTTCACTGTCCAGAATCGGATGTGTGTGGGATCGACTTTCAGGTGTGCACCAACCCGCTCGGCCAGAGTGTCGTATGGAATTTTGGAATTGAGAACCAGGTCGAATGGCGGGTACTCGTTTTGATCGCATCGGTTAGGGTGGGCGTGGAATCTGACTGTCTTCTTGTTCTCGAGAAAGTCATAGTATTCACGCGCATCATCAAACCGATCAGATGTACCGACCCTGATGCTTGTCAGCAATATTCGATTTCAAACCGCCCTAGTAACTTACGAATCCTGTGGCTTGTCAGCTGAGCGCTTCTGGTCTGACTTGCGCTCGCTGGTGCGTTGGAAGCAGATAATGTCTCCATCCTGGAGTTCAGCAACCTTCAAAGACTGCTTCGGTTTGAGGGGCTCAATCATGGTTGGTTTGATTTCCTACGAAACGTTAGGCTTTGTGAGACATGGGAAACACGAGGCTGATCTTACCTCCCACAGCAGAAGCTTTTCATCAGAAGGTAGCTTGTCTCCCCAATTCATTTTCTTGAGAATTTGTGGAACTAGCTCCTCAACCTTCTTCTCTTTGGCGATGTAGACATGACCAACACCAGTCAGAGTCTGGGTCTCGACATCAAAATGCTTTAGTAGGATCAAAATTGTGTCGTTTTTGACAATCACACCGTTTGGCTGACTCTGGTAGGATGGCCAAACAGGTTCGCCATCAGCATTGATCTCATCTGCTACTTCGGCCCAAACACGAAGGCTGGTATCTCGATGCGCAGCTGAGCGGGCATATGTCTCCTCGACTGTAAGACGGAGATCCATAATCGGCTGATCAGGACGGATAGTCTTGTTTTGTCGGTTGACCATCAGCCAGAGGCGGACCTTGCGCGGATCTTCACTCATGTCGCCAGCGACCTGGGCGACAAATTCCTCCATAGTCATTGCTCGGCGGATTCGGTAGAATTTGGGAGCCGCAGGATCGGTCTCGGGGTTGGCATCAAACTGGCACAGGTCGGTTCCGCCATATTGTTGGAATGATTTGTCAGTTATGACCTTTGCCATCATGTAAAGATGGGCCTCCCTCTGCTCTTTCCTCCTGGCTTCTCGAAGTGCGGTCTCCTCTTCAAAACGCTCCGCTGTTGCATGTCAGTAACATTTTAAAAATAAGGCGATAAATAAGAGACTTACTCAAATGTCGAGGAATATCGTCGTGGGTCACCGGAGCGAGGACTCTGTCAAGGCGCGATTGGCGGATGTACACCAACATGTATGCGCTGTTCTGGCGCATGATGGGCGTCTTCTTCTGGAGAGGTGCTCGTGGGTAGCCGTTGGGAGGACGGTACTCTCCTCCAAAGTTCTCTTCAAGCACTTCCCTCATGGTAGCCTTTGTAACTTTGTCATCGTCATACTTGTAGAACCAGCCATCTTTGTTGGGCTTTAGAAAGGCATAGTAATGTCCAGCATTGAGATCGCCGCTGTGGACCAAAACACCGTGGAGCTGGTACGTCCATGATTCAGACCTGTCAGCGTCTTCTGAGAGATATGGGGCGGCGTCGAAAATTTCGGGGAACTCAAGGCGGTCGTTAATCTTCATGGTCATGTCGCGTTGGAAGTCGTACTCGAAGCGTCTAAGCTGCAGGTGGAGCACGTCGGGGAAGTTGGTAAAAATATCTCCCTTGTTAGCATCCTGAAGCTTGTACTGCTCGCCGGCAAAGTATTGGTTCTCTCCATCCAACTTCTCGGGGCGAATGTAGTCCTCAAAACTCTCGAGCAGGTTCTTGTTCCCGCTCACGTTGAGTTGGATATCCCAAAAATCTTGGACGACGCTGGATTCGTAGTCGACGTTGATACATGAGATGTAGGTCTTCTGCTTTCCGCTAAACATTTCAGGGAGAACGTTCTGGGCCTTGGTACCCTTCATGTTCTCTTCCATCTTATCCATCAGCTTTCGAGATAGCTCTTGGACATCTTGTTGCTCGAAAATTTGCCGAGTATCCCAACCAAAAGACTTGGTGAGCTCATTGGTTCCAACGGCTTGCTCTGCTGTTTGCAATTGATAAAAGAGTCGCTGTAGTGTGTATGCGTAGTTGGTCATGCTCTGGTCAGTTTCGGTGGGGATGTCGTAAATGGCCTGTATAAGTCAGCACTACGACAGAGGACTAGGAACCGGAAAACATGCCTTTCGGAATGCATTTGTAAAGTACAGCGATTGCAGGAGGGAGTTCAGGTAGCAGGTGGCGCCTTGGTTCTTCAGGCCGACATATCCAGTTTCCTTCTTGGAGTCGTAGTTGGAAAAATTGTGCCATAGGACACCTGTCTCGTCCTCGACAAATCGAAGGTATGCGGTGATGTTGGCAGTGTCATTTTCGCACAGCGGTCGACTTCCACCCTCCCAGGGCACATTAAACATGCGCCGGTGCTCGACAAATCGGGTGAAACCCCAGTCGCCCTCCTCCTTTGTAAAACGATGGTGGGCAGCATGGTGAACGTATAGGCTGGGGTCGTTCGGGTTCCACAGAACGAGAGCAAATTGAACGCAGCAGCTCCAGTTTTCGGGGACAGCATCGGCATCAAAGCCGTGTTCGAGGTAGATGGAGCATTGATCAATGTTGTTGCCGTGGGGGAAAAGCAAGATGCGCCTGCAGCGGGGAACACGAGGGTCAGCGACAAGGATGACATGGCTGTGGGATTGTGACAGTGTCATTGAACGCACCATGGGTATCCGCCAGCCTGGAAAACAGGACCATGCTCCTTCTTCCCTAGGCTGCGCCAGTTCTCAACGGCCCAGGTGTTGTGGTGGTCACCGAGGATCTTGGGTTCGTCGATTAGTGGGGGTAGGACAAGCTCCCTCATCGCATCGTCTGTTTCGATCTATTGTTAGCTGGAGAGGTCGGGCGGGATGGCGAGCGGGAACCGGGCGAGGACGCAATCGAGTATACGAAAGTAGGAGGGGGGTTAACGCACGATCGCTAGCTAGTGGCAAGTCCTGGAGCTGTTCTCCATCTTGATCGAGATTGTCGGGGTTAATGATGGCCACATCCTTGTCGGGCTCATTGGCGACGCCGACGTAATCGTCCGTGTCCATGACCATGTCGTTGGGGGAATTTACGTCGTGACTCTAGCGACGGAGAGGATTGTCAGCAGGTAGCTCTCTTCGAGGTCAAGTCGAGCGAGTGGAGGTGGGGAGGGAGAGGAAACGCCGGTGGCGACAGCAAGTAGCCTTTGGTGGTGGGCGTGGATGTGATCAATGTGAATTGGCGGGGGAGATGGCGCAGGGAAGCGAGGGCGCAGGAAGGAGGGAAAACGGGCCATGCGAGAGGTGCACAAGGCGGACAAAACGTACCATATTGAAATGGGTGGCGACCGCGTAGACAACAACTTGCTTTGGAGGCGGACGCGGGCGAAAGAGCAAGTGAGACACAGGAAGGAAGATCTCACGAGACGTCGAGAGAGGCACTGATGGCTTGGGGCGGGCGGGCGTCTCGGCAACGACAGCACCAGTGGCAGCAGTGGCCACAGCTCGACAGCCAAGTCGAGGAAAGGAAAAGGAACAAGGCGGAGAGGTAGAGAGAGGAAGAGGATGGTGACGGAGGGAGCTTGGCCGGGTGGGAAAAAAAAGAGTAAGATGGACGTAAGAGGAGTAAAGATTGAAAGGATTGCGGTCGGTCACTAAAGCAGAATAGAGACGACTGAACCAGCAAAATCCAACAAAAAACCCCGTGTCCCGAGCTCCAGATCCCCAAGTCCAAGAACAAAGTCTGAACAAAGGCGTGGGATGGACAAACAGAGTCGGCGGCTGGATGGAGTGGAGAGGAAGAGATGCTAAGCCCGCCTTGCATCAATCAATCAATCAGGCACACCAGCGGCGACGAGCGATCGTGGTGGGCTCGTTCTACAGAGGGAGCGTTACCTACTACACAGAGCACACCTAGCACAGCCGCCTAGTTTCAGTCAAGCCAGTTAGGCAGAGAGGGATCTGACGAGGGGAGCGGGTAGGGTTAGGCCGGTACCTCTGTCTGTGCGCAGCTGGCGCAGCTGCCAAAGTATAGGCTTAGCATGCCCCGCCACACACTGAGCGTCATCAGGTCACCCCGCCAATGACGTTTCGGGCCTGATTTCTGTCAAGGTACCCCGATTCACCATCGAGGGATGCTGAACTCTGCCCCGAGACATTGCTTGGCGATTGGCACAAGCACTAGGCGTGTGCCGTTGCGAGTGTGATGCGTTGTCTACTAATTACGGAAAGATACCGGGGTGAGGTGGTTTGGCGTGGAAGCATCATTCTTCTTCGCGTCTATGTGCAGCAGAACCGTCGTGTTTTCTAATAGCTCATGACATAATGACATGTTTCGGCTGCGATACGGTTTCGTTTGCTGAACCCTGGCGAAGTTATTTGTTGACAACACTGGGTCCAGCATCACCCGATCCCGTGTTGCTGCAGCCGTCTATGCGGGAACTGGAAAGGGATCGCAACCATGCAGAGCCAGAGCTCACAGATGATGCGCTCTGCCACCAAGTCAAACGCTGTTGGTCGGATGAGCAGGAAGAACAATGGACCCGTGTATCCGCCAACCCCGCCACGTTCATCACCAACACCGCGGATGCGGATGCGGATGCTGATGCGGATGGATGACACCTAAACGCCTGCCATGTGCGAATGTTCCTGTTGGTAATTAGTATTGGAACTAGGTTTGAGACTCCGAACTGTAAGGCTTATCGTTCGCCGGTATCGCCAAAGTGGTTGTCAGTGTGGGGTAACTCCCCTTCGACAGACACCGTCCCCCAAGTTTTTCCCACAGCTACCCGAGGCGCCACATGCATTCGCGGTTCCGACCGTCCTTCCTTGGCCATGCTCCCCGGATTAGACCCTTGACGCATCGCTGTCTGTGACTCCTTCTATGTCCAATCTTGGACTCTGCAACTCACACTGCTGCGACCTTGGGGCCACTTCGCCTGCGCACTTGCTCTAGCTCGTCCATCGAATTGGCGCTCTTTTTTTTTCAACTCTCATCTTGCCCGTCTCCGATCACGGTCTGCATGAGAGCTCCGACGACATGCCCTCCATCGCCCTGCGGCCAAGCAGGCGATGCAGACTGACCGACCCGCGAGCTCTCCTCTCGACCCCTTCGAGCTGCGACCGCCGTTCCAACCCCAGATTACACCTGCGCTGTGTTAGCAACCTGAGCAACCCAACATGGCGACCCGTCTCCATCCTTGACGAGTGAGCCAGCTCCGCGCCCTTGACCAGCTTTTCCTCTAGCTCTGCTAACCTAATGCTCAAGGTGGGTTGCCAAAGAGGCTCGGCCCATCAGCCTCCGCCAGCTGATGGTCTTTGGCCGGTCTCTCACAGAATCGCGACTCATCAGTTCTGCAAACTATGTCCGCACGGAGCTTCCCACCAGGCAAGTCGCATCTTCCGGGTGGACGGATGATGACTTGAATGACCTCAAGCTGACACAATCCTGAAGGCTTGCACACCGTATCCGAGATATGCAACGCCTACCGTACGTTGTCGTCACGAATCCTCACATCAACGAAGTATACAACCTGTATTACAATGCCTTTGACCAGTTTCGCAAGCTGAAGGAGGTCAAAACGCTGGAGGACAATGACAGAATGTGCAACATTATCAGTCAAACTCTCAAGGGTCACCTAACTGTCATACCCAATCTGGCCATGGGCATATTGGAATGTGGTGGGCTGATGAACCCAAACGACTTGGACATGTTTATGAACACAATTCTAAGATCTGTAAGTATCCGCCGCCCGAATGAGCTACTTTGCCATGCTAATCATATTGCCAGCGCATCTCTCGGCGAGTCATTGCAGAGCAACATCTCTCACTCACTGAAACCTTCAACTCTCCGCATTTTTCGCCTGGTTCCAAGCTCTCAGAGGCTGATTTTATTGGAGAGGTGTTCATCAAGTGCAACGCCAAGGATGTAATCGAACGGTGCTCAAAGGCCGTGTCCGCGCTAGCCCGCTCCGTCAACGGCCCTGACGCTCAGATCCCAGAGGTGAGGGTCCACGGTCATATGGACGCCAGCTTCCCCTACATCCTCAGCCATCTCGAGTATATCATTGGCGAGCTTCTTCGCAATTCCTTTCAGGCTGTTATTGAACGCCACCAAAGGCACCCTGACCCGACAACTGCTGGTGTTCCGCCTCCCATTGAAATTACTATATGTGAGGCAGCTCAGCACGTGATTATTCGGATCTGCGATCGTGGGGGTGGCATACCTCGTGCCGAACTCCCTTACCTCTGGTCCTTTAGCAAGGGGCCTCAGAGCCAGAAGCGACTCGAGAACTTGTCACATGTGCCCCGCATGGCCGCCACTATGCAGGAGCTCCACGTTGAGGACGAGCTTGCCCGCGCGGACCTCAAGACGCCCAATTACGACAGCTCTCTCTCCTCCCTAACCAGCCGCCCGCCTAGTCTACGCCTAGGTATGGGCCTGCCTCTAAGTCGCGTCTATGCTGAGTACTGGGCCGGTAGCCTTGAACTGCATAGTCTTGAGGGTTATGGAGTTGATGCTTTCCTGCAGATTTCTAAGCTTGGAAACAAGAACGAACAGCTTGCAACAAGGGCTAGCATGGATGCCGTGTAGAGCTGGACACTTGGCCAACGGCAAGGAGGCGATATGATACACACAGATTTGGTACTTTTCGACATCAACTTCCATCTTGGAGCATTTAGGCGTGGTAGTCTATAGGTTAGGTTTTTATGGGGTTTTGGGTATAAGCATGGAGTTCCGTGGGACACGTCCATTATGAATCAATACTTATGTTGTCATTGTAGTTGCGCTGAGTCAGATAAGCGAAGTCACTCCTTAGTTAAGGACAGTTAGGCATCGTCACGCAAGCGATCATGTGCATATCAAGCCGGGGGCTAATCCAGTATGTTGTTTGGTATCATGAAAGGGTTATGACTGAATTACGTGGGGACTAAAAATGCCTAGCTGAGAAGGGCTCTACTAAAAGGTGCAAAAATAATAAAAAAAAGGGCGAGACTATCAAAGCTTTCTCCGTACGTCTTGTGCGTTTCGAGGGGGTCGGTACTATTGGTGTTTAGCCGCCGTCACAACCGAGTCAGAAAACGCGGACATGTTGGTATCATAAGCTCGCAGGCATGGCTGTGAGTCGACCCGACAAATTATACTCCAATCGTTTTCCGTCTTGGAGACCGGTAGACATTAATACCCATCTGCGCGCTACCCCAACTTTCTCCCTCCCATTGTGGTATTCTTGAACCTTTCATTTTTTTCAACTCCAAACCCCAAACTGGAGCCACAGGTAAGAGAAGCGACAAAACCACGACCGTCCAACTGGGGTCACAAAAGAGCATTGACCGTAGCCCGAGCAATTTAGCGACGGCCGTGGCTGCGGACGGCGCTGCCCTGCATGGACTCGAGCTCGGCCTCGAGCTGCTTGATCTGGGCGTGGGTCTGCTCGAGATCCTTGTTGAGGCGGTCGCGCTCGGAAATGAGCTTCTGCTCCCACTGTCGGAAGCGCTGCTCCTCGATCTTGACCTGCTCGGTGAAGCGCTTGCGCAGAGCCTCTTCCTCCTCCTTGAACTTGGGGTTGTCGAGCTTGCGGGGGCGGGCCTCGCCGAACTTGCGGGTCTCCATCTGCTGGGCGCGGTAGGCCTCGTAGTGCAGCTCCTCGGTGGTGTGGATAAGGTCGAGCATGTGGGTTCGGATCAGGATGGAGCGGAGCTTCTTGAAGTCGCAGTGGTCCTCGTTCTCAACCTCGGCAACACCCCAGGAGTACTGACGACCCTTGACGATACGACCATCACCAGTCTTGACATCCTTCTCGGAACCGATGACGGCGAATGGCATAGCGTTCATGAGGCTGCGGGCGTGCTGGGCAGCGGCCTCATCGTCCTCCTCAATCGGGGGCTGGTAGATCTTAATGTTCTGGGCCTCAATGACAGAGACAATCTAAAACGTGTAATTAGTGGACCGATACATAGTAAGGATCAGAGCAGGGCAAATTTGAGCTTACTCTCTGCTTGAACTTGGCGAGATCAGCAGGGCTGAGGGTATCAGCCTTGGCAATGACGGGGATCAGGTTGACACGAGAGCAGAGTCTCTTCATGACCTCAATGTCAAGGGGCTTAAGGGTGTGGCCGGTGGGGCGGATGAAGTAGAGACAGGCGTGGACACGGAGATCGATCTTGTCCTGTCGGCGGGGCTGCTGCTCCTGAAGCATGTAAGACTCGTGCTGGTCGTCGAGGAACTCGATGATGGGCATCCAGGAGTCGCGGTTGTTGACATAGTCTCCAAATCCGGGAGTGTCGATGACGGTCAGGCGGACTGAAAAGGGGAGTGTTAGCGGTAGCAATGACACGTCATGGCGATGGATGCATTACCCTTGAAGAACTTCTCCTCAAGCTCGGCCTTGGTGATTTCGATCTCGACCGTCTTGTCGACCTGCTTCTGGTGGCGGCGCTTGTGGTCGGCATAGTTCTTGATGGTAGTAGAGAACAGGGTGTTGATGAAGGTGGTCTTTCCGAGGCCAGACTCGCCAGCAACCTAGAATTGCGCAGTCAGATCAATATGTCAAGAGAAAAGAGCCACGAAGAAGAATATTGAGGCTCATCATGTGTTTGAAAAAAGGGGAATAGGCGTACCATAATGGTGAAGGCGGCACCACGCTTCGCGACAATCTTGTGTCGCTGGTTGGGGAGATTGGCAATGCCAATCGGTGAGGCGCTCTCAGCAGCTGCAGACATGTTGGGCGAGTTGATTTGAACGGCAGAGGATACGGATCGAGCAGACGGGACGATGGATGCGATAGGCACGAAACAGACGGAGGCAGTGAGAGGATGCGCGGCCGGCTGCGATGATGTCGAACGAGCAGGAACAAGTCGAGGTGGAGGTTTGGGAGCTCGTGCTTCAGGGGAACGAATTTCCTGCCCTTCTTCGGGATGAGGCGTCTTAGGGGGGGCTGGCCTGGGCTTGCTTTGGTTGGCCAGTGCGACGCGGACCGTGAGTGGACAGTGCTGGCTGGGGAGTGGACACGGGGCACTAAGGGAAGTTAGGGACGCCAGGGAGACAGCCAGGGTCGCGAGGCAGGAGCCATACAAAGGCGGACAGCACCTGCCCACTGGTTCCAGTGACAGCGGTCTGGGTGGTCTGGGTGGGTGGGCACTAGTCACCCAAGGGAGCGCGAGACACGGCAGTCGCACGCACTGCACGCTGGACTGGGCACTCGTCCAGGGGGATGTGCTACGGATCCCCTTTTCTGCTGGCCAATCACACCTCATCCCTGCGCGTCTAGCCACAGACGCCGCACTCAACGGCAACGAGCCACAGGGGGGACATTGCACGCTTTCCCCGGCTTGGCTAGTCCACATTGTGACCTCCATTTGCTGGAATGAGGTCGGGATGACGGACTAAATATATGCCGGGCCACCTCTCATCTCACATCTGGCCCCACTTGTCGCTCCAAAAAAAAAAATGGTTCTTATCGATAAGACGAGTGTCGATTTTTTGGCGATCTGCGACTCGAAGTTGAGCATCTCGGCCATGTCCTGCAGGTGACGACAATGAAGACCGACTTCAAGGTATGAGGAGGGCGTCTTTTGCATATTGAAGCTCTGTAAGATTGAAATGCGCATATACTGATACTCTCCCGACAGTTCTCAAACTTGCTAGGCACCGTCTACTGCCAGGGCAACCTGCTCTACAGCCCAGATGGCACCCACCTATTCTCGCCCGTGGGCAACAGAGTGACAGTCTTCAACCTTGTGGAGTACGTGCGCCTCGATGGCAATGGGAATATGAGGTGTATTTCATACCGTATTCGTATGGCTGACCTTTTTGCGCAGGAATAAATCATATACCCTCCCGTTCGCGCATCGCAAGAACATTGCTCGAATCGGCCTTACACCCCGCGGCAATCTTCTTCTCTCAATTGACGAAGATGGCCATGCTATCCTGACCAATGTT
Source organism: Calonectria honghensis (assembly GCA_013403855.1). Classification (NCBI taxonomy): domain Eukaryota; kingdom Fungi; phylum Ascomycota; class Sordariomycetes; order Hypocreales; family Nectriaceae; genus Calonectria; species Calonectria honghensis. The sequence goes on along the minus strand of VTGB01000061.1, from coordinate 82,748 downwards.
CCTCGGCGCATCTCAATCTACCACTTCACCTTCCGTGCGTCGGTAACAGCACTGGCATTTGCGCCATCTGGTCGTCATTTCGCTGTTGGACTTGGTCGCAAGATCGAAGTGTGGCATGTCCCCTCGACTCCCGATTCCTCAACCGATGGCGAGCTCGAGTTCGCGCCTTTTGTCCGATACCATACACACACCGGCCACTTTGATACCGTTCAACATATTGAGTGGTCAAGCGACTCCCGGTTTTTCCTCACCACCTCAAAGGATTTGACAGCCAGGATATGGAGCTTGAACCCCGAGGAAAACTTTACCCCTACGGTCCTCTCCGGACACAAGCAGGGTGTTATTGGAGCCTGGTTCTCAGAAAGCCAGGAGATTATTTACACGGTTAGCAAGGATGGTGCTGTTTTTGATTGGCAGTACGTCAAGCCCATCAACCGTGTGACGGAGGATGAGATGCGCGACGACGACGACGATGAGGACATGGCCTGGCGCATTGTTCAGCGCCATTATTTCATGCAAGGAAGCGCCCATGTCCGTTGCGCGGCTTTCCACCCGGAAACCAACCTCCTGGTAGCCGGCTTTTCCAATGGTCTCTTTGGACTCTACGAAATGCCGGACTTTAACAACATTCACAAACTGAGCATCTCTCAGAACGATATTGACTTTGTCACAATCAACAAGAGTGGCGAGTGGTTAGCTTTTGGCGCCTCCAAGCTAGGACAGCTTCTGGTCTGGGAGTGGCAGTCCGAGTCATACATCCTCAAGCAGCAAGGCCACTTTGATTCGATGAATTCGTTGGTCTATTCCCCAGATGGCCAACGAATCATTACCACGGCTGATGATGGAAAGATCAAAGTCTGGGATATCCAATCGGGCTTCTGCATTGTCACCTTTACTGAACACACGAGCGGTGTGACTGCCTGCGAGTTTACCAAGAAGGGCAATGTTCTGTTCACATCCAGTCTTGACGGCTCCATCAGGGCGTGGGATCTCATTCGATACAGAAATTTCCGAACCTTTACAGCACCAACCCGACTCTCCTTCTCTTGCATGGCGGTGGATCCCAGCGGTGAGGTTGTAGCCGCTGGATCCCTTGATTCATTTGATATTCACATCTGGTCCGTCCAGACTGGCCAGCTGCTCGATCGTCTATCGGGACATGAAGGCCCTGTCTCTGCTTTAGCGTTTGCGCCAAACGGCAACTCGCTCGTCAGCGGAAGCTGGGATCGAACAGCCCGTATCTGGTCCATCTTCAGCCGAACCCAGACGAGCGAACCCCTGCAGCTTCAGGCCGATGTGCTCGATATCGCTATTCGACCAGACTCGTTGCAGCTAGCTATTTCAACTCTGGATGGTCAGCTAACCTTTTGGTCAATGACCGAGGCTGAGCAGGTTTCCGGCTTGGATGGACGACGAGACGTTTCCGGTGGCCGAAAGATTTCTGACCGACGAACGGCTGCCAACGTCGCTGGAACTAAGAGTTTCAACACCATACGATACAGCACTGACGGAAGCTGCCTCATTGCAGGTGGAAACAGCAAATACATTTGCCTGTACTCAGTTACTACCATGGTGCTCCTCAAAAAGTTCACTGTCAGCGTTAACCTCTCTCTGTCCGGAACCCAGGAGTTCCTCAACAGCAAGTTGATGACGGAGGCCGGTCCCGCAGGAGACCTCGACGATCAAGAGGCTTCAGACAGAGAAGACCGGGTCGACAGCTCTGTGCCCGGCTCTAAACGCGGCGATCTCTCGGCAAGAAAGAAGTTGCCCGAGGTCCGCGTGACGGGCATTGGTTTCTCGCCCACGGGAACGGCTTTCTGTGCTGCTTCAACGGAGGGTCTACTCATCTACAGCCTGGACAATGACATCCAGTTCGACCCCTTTGACTTGAACATGGAAATCACGCCCGCTTCCACCCTTGCCGTTCTGGAGACGGAGCGCGACTATCTCAAAGCCATTGTCATGGCTTTCCGCCTCAACGAAGCGGGCCTCATCAAGCGAGTCTTCCAGGCTATCCCAGCCCCTGAAGTTGGCCTTGTGGTCGCCGACGTCCCAGCCGTCTACGTGTCTCGCCTTCTGCGCTTCGTCGCTGCGCAGACCGAGGAGTCGCCCCACATTGAGTTCTGCCTCCTCTGGATTAAGGCCATTGTCGACAAGCACGGAGCCTGGTTGTCGGCGAACCGTGCCAAGGCCGACGTGGAGCTGCGCGTCGTTGCCCGGGCTGTGGCCAAGATGAGGGACGAGGTCAGGAGGCTGGCTGATGAGAATGTCTACATGGTGGACTACCTTCTAGGACAGGCCGCGGATAAGGGCAGCAAGAAAGAGGAGGTCAAGTCGCTGGGCGCGGCTGGGGGTGATGCGAAAATGATTGATTTGGGCGGAAAGGCCGAGAGCGACGATGGTTCGGACGAGGACGAGTGGATCGGTTTAGAATAAAAGGGACAAGATGATTTAAATACCCAAGCAATTTCCACAGTGGTGTTTCCATTCTGCTTCTAGTGATACATTTTCCAGACCAGCCATGGCCTTTGCACAAGTAACTTACACATGAACCTGGCGCTGCTTAGGAATATCGGCCCAGGCCTCCTCAAACCCAGCCGCCCTCACCCAGTGGGCGGCAGCGTGCCCGTTGGCGTCGAGGAGCATATGCTGCGCCCTCACCCAGGCGTCGTTGTCCGGCATGTGCATCCACGGAGCACCCGCGTACGGCTGCGACGCATGCTGTGCGAGTATAAGCGCCCTGGAGAGCTTGATGGTGTGCCCGTCGTCGACAATGGTGCGCATCTTGGGCAGCAGGTCCTCCTGCCTGGAGGCCAGCGCCGGCCAGTCCCTGGGCGTGTAGTTGACGAGCGCGTCCCGATTGAGCCGCGGGCAGCCGCGGGCAACGTACTGCAGGATGTCGAACCGGATCTTTGTCTCGAGCAAGCTAGTCTTTACTGCGATAGGGATCCACGAGAGCTTGTTCAGCGTGAGAAAGAAGGGTGCCGAGGTGGCATGGTGGCTGGGGTCGTCCATGTCAGCTTGGGCGCCATCAGGGGGGGGAAGAGGGGTTTCCTTTGTTCTGGAGAGCTTACGTGAAGAAGAAGTCAAACGTGGGTACGTTGGGAGGATGGAAGGCGGCGGCGGCGGCAACATACGCAGCTGTATGGATCATCTCGGCCGTCTTCTCCTCCAGCTCGTCGGACCGGACCCGGACTCGGCTCGCAACCTCGATCATTTCGTCCGGAGAGCGGCTCAAGACACCGTCAAAGATGCGGTTGTTGTCGTCCCAACGGGCGCTGGCCTTGAGCTTTTCGTTCTTTGCAACCACTTCGTAGAATCCCAGGATCGTTCCCATGGGGGCAGGGTCCGAGTTGGAGGCTGTCGCCGCCTTTGAGCGCGTGATGAAGTCGTGCAGCTCGTTGTTGTGGACAGCTGCCTGCGCAAGACCAGCGGCTATCAAGGCGGGCTGCTCCCACTCGAGGCCGTAGAGGAGTTGGATCATTGGATGAAGAAGACCTGCGATGCTGGTTAACTCCACCTCTAATGCGTGGGACACGGCTTTCTCGCGGTACCACTAAACAGACGGCTCTGCATATCCAGGCCACGGTCGTCTCCCTTGAAAAGGTACTCCAACAACACCTCCTTCCAGCCCAGCCTCTCGATTTCGTTCTGGAAAAACTTCAAAAACGAAGGATATTGGCGGCCTTTTCCAAGGTTCTCCTTGGCGGTGTCCCAGTCGGTTGCGAGCTTGTCCACGACTTCGTCGCGAGGCTTCATGGCTTTGAGCTGGTAGGACTTGTTGGCGTCAAAGGCCGCTTGGAGATCCTTTGCGCTTGCACCCGCGCCATAGAGGGTGAGAAGATGGTGGACGAGCTGTTATTTGAAACATGAGTGAGAAAAGGAATTGTGCGTGTAAGTGTAACGGCGGAGCTCACATGATCGTGATAGCCCTGGGCGTTGAAGAAGACATGATGGTTCTGGGCCGAAAGTTAGTTTCGATGACACCTAAAAATAAGGTCCAAGGACGATATGTGGCTAACCTCGAGATCTCTCTGGAGAAGCTCAGAGACCTTGGCAGCTTCTTCGTTACCCTGGGTTAGACCAAGTAGACCCGAGTTCTTGGGCTCAACATTGATGCGAAACGGCGTGGACATGGTAGCGAATTTCTTGATGTGAATCAGACCCAGCTTTGGTCTTGACAACACCCTCCATGGCTGACGGGAGAGCATCTGGCTTATTTATACAACAAAACAAAGCAACGGGCCAAAAAAGCAACCAAGCATGAGAGCCTTCAAGATTATCCAGTAATGTCTCCGACAGGGACCGTGTGTAACAAACTCGGAGAAAATGGGACGGCGAGGAAGACCGAGATGCATGGGCGGGTGTGTTAATCTTACTCCGAGTTGCAACGCGTGTCGCATTTCAATGACATGCAAATGATGTTGTTGAGCGCCAGACGGCACAAGGCGCTGACAAATGGCGGGCAGCCAGAGGGTCACTCAGAAGTGTATTGGTGGGACGCGATGGAATCAAGTCTTCTCAACTCGGACCTGGTCGAGCCGTCGTGGCGTCGAGTGACGTATTTAGCCTAGGCTAGCGGGGTGGGCACAAGACATGCCGAGAGAGGAAATACACTAATAATGAAAGTATTAAGAATTATCCAGAAAGGAGGTTGCTGGCTAGCCACCTAGGTCTTATTTTTCGTCAATGCGTGCGACATTTCGGGGTTTGCAAAAGTGCCGAGGAATGTCATTGACTTTCGCGTCAGAATTGCTGGTACAACTACTGTTGCCATCAGGCGGGTCGGTTCGCGTTGCGCATGGCGGAATAGGAAAACTAGACAGTGGCTTATCTCCGACCAAACAAACTCGCATCACATGCATTTCTCATCTATCAATAATTTTGGTCTTTTTTCACAGTTGCATCTTGGCCGCGTACTTTTGCAAAATCGCAGTGCTGATAGCAATGTCATCTTCCCCAGAACACGGCTCTTGGAGGGTAACATCGGCAAACTCAAGCCGCAGGCGGCTAGTGACACGGTAGGACATTGGGGGGCAGCGGGCTTGGTCTACATCCCTTCCCCAGGGAGCATGAATAGTCATTGCCTGATTTAGCGCAGGTTCGAGGGTAAACATCAGGGACAACAGTGCGCCGCTGAGCGCGTTTGCACCTAGGCAAAAATGCCAGGGATGGCCTTCCACTACTTGCTGCACAAGCTCTTTCCCGGCTCCGTCTTCACCAGGAACACAAACGTTACTGAAAACCGGATACCTTGAACCACCAATTTCCCTTTGGCTGGGGAGCCTCCCATGTCTGCGAGAGGCTAGCCTCCATGATGAGCGAAACAGTGTTTTGTAACAACTTGAGGAGTTGAAGACTGCGGGGACATGCATCATTTACGCCCCACAATATCCTAACCATTTTCCCAAGATTCGCCAAATTCTAATGTTTTCAAGGCTTGCTCAGATTTTGAACGATACAGAAGAATGAATCGGCGCAGAATTGTATTTCATATATATGCATAACCCATATGGAGGTAGATGCGAATGTTGCCCACACATAGTCTACATTCGCGGTGAATTTCTGACTTACAATATACCCCGGATTTCTGTTAAAACTTTTTTTTAGTATGAATTGCGTCTGACATCATTGGCGAATGCGGGCGGAACGCCACGCCGACCCGCTTACTCGGTCCTCGGCGCTCGCAAACCCGACAATTTCCAGGTGCCGAGACTGTAATCGACACAAAGAAATAATTCATGAGAGGTATGTGGAAAATGAAATTGAATTCAAGGGTATGGTCAATCAACTCTATCTATGTGCGTCTATCATCTCATCTCGTAGCCTTTTTTGCAAGGCATTTTTTCCCTCTCTCTGCGTCCGGATATCCTTTTTAGGGGGGGTGGGGGGTAACAAAGGAAAATAAAAGGTCTTATGATATGTGTGTCGGAGGATCAAAAGCGAAATCATTTAAGCCTTGCGCTTCTTGTTGGGGGTCTTCTTGTCGTCATCATCCATCTCCTCATCCTCATCATCCTCATCATCCTCATCGTCGTCCTCAAAGTCGATGTCGCTCATGTCATCCTCCTGAGCGTTGGCTGTGATGGGGTGGTCAGCGATGATGCACATTCTGGTCAGATACATGCCAACTTACTGAAGTACTTGATGGCACCGGGGAAGAGGTCCTCGGCGATGGTAACGGCAACGTCGTCACCGGTGGGGAAGATCTCGAGCTCGTACTCGTCGTCGTCAGAGTCCTCATCCTCGTCCATCTCGTCGTCCTCGTCAGTCTTCTTGCCCTCCTTGCGAGCCTGGCGCCTCTCGGCCTCCTTCTTGACGGCAGCCTCGTGCATCTCAGGGGTGATCTTGCGGCCGCGGAAACCGAACCAGGAGAAGAAGCTGACGCCGTCCATGGCGGTGGAGTCCATGGTCTTCTTGAGCTCCTTAACGGTGGCAGTTTCGCCCTCCTTGCCGGCCTTCTCCTCCTCCCAGGCCTTGCAGACGAGGCCGAGCATGCCGCTAGTCAGGTCCTTGCCGTCCTTCCAGTTGATGTTGACAGGCTCGGAGATGAGACCGGCCCAGCCGTCAGTGTGGCGGCGGAACCAGAACTTCTTCTCGAGGACCTTGTCCTCAAACCACTCGTTCTCCTTGAACTCCCACTTGATGGAGATGCTGCGGGGGTCGCCGTTGGGGAGCTCGAAGCGCTCAACCGTCAGGTTGTCAAGGGAAGTGAGAAGGGCAGCAGAGTCGGTGGGCTGAATGTACTCGTCGATCTCCATGGGGGCCTGCTCAAGGACAAGAGCCCAGAACTGAGGGATGTCCTTGATCACCTCCTGGCGTCTCTTGTAGATGCTCTGGGTGAGCTTGTGCTGCTGGCGGACTGTAACATGGGGATTCTTTTATTAGCGACGGCTTCTTCTTTTTTTTTACAATTGGAGGGGCCAATTGGCTTGACAAGCGCGCATGCCACTCGTCGGGGAGGTATAAGTTGAGAGAGAGGGGGGGGGAGACTCACGGATCTCGACCTCAACATCGTCCATCTCATCCTCAAGGTCCTGGAGCTTCTCGTAGGTGACGATGGCCTCCTCGAGGTTGGCATCCTGAAGATCGCTGGTGGTAGACATGGTTACGGTTGTGTGCTTGTGAATGGCTTGTAAGAGAAACAAGACGAGCTGCGTACGGGAGGGGAGAAGGCGGGATAAATAGGAGAAAAAAGATTTTTTTTGTGGAGGATGGAGCCGGTGTGCCGTAGCTCGATTGCAAAACAAAAGGTCAGCAGCTCAACCCAGGCAAGGCAAGGCAAGGCAAAGCAGAGGTCTTTTCCTCGCGGCGCTGCACCATCTTTTTCCATTGAACGTGTGTCGGTGAAATCTTTTTGGTGGGGTCGCGTTGATGTCATTGGCCCTGGGCTCGCCCCCTCCAAGACCCCTTGTTTTTTTACTTGACAATTGGTGGTACCAGCCCCGCTCAAAGTCACCAAGCTAGCCTGCTAGAGCCTTGGGAAAAAACCAGTTTGGGCGGTTGCTACTCCGTTGCCCAGCGCATTCGGGTGGGCATGGTGCACTTTTTGGAGGGGACGCCTCTTTGTCGCAGGTGCCGACGAACCCCACCAGAGGCCGAAAATCCAGGGATCCAGGGGTCTTGATGCTCATGAGGGGCAGCACTTTGGCTCACTGGCCACTTGGGAGTCTGTGCGCCATGTGCCCCTCAGCTGCCAGTTGTTGCCATATGTCCGATGATGGACGAGACGACTGGGAAAAAAAAAAATCGAACCAAGAAAAAAAAAAGTGCTAAATGAGAACCCCACTGTGGGCTTCTTTCTCCGGATGCCCACAACAGTATTGTGATCTTCCCACAGTTGTTGCCACCCCAACTGAGAAAAAAAAAAACAATTGAAGAAAATTCACATGCTGCTGGGGCGGTAAGTCGAGAGTGGCGGCTTCTGGCACAGCTCTGAAGCAGGGTGTATCGTTGCAGGAGAAGGAGCCGTCTCTCAAATCCGTATAAGTGCGTCACAACCAATGATGGACTCGGAAATTGTATCTCCAAGCGTAATTTCCTTCCTCTTTACACAGAATAGTGATTGTGTATTCATTTCATTCAGCCACGTCGGTTTGTCATGTCTCATGTGTCTCAGAGCATTAACCTTCAAGCTACGTGGTTGGCGCTTTAAACCGTTGTGTCTACCCGTCGCATTCCCCCTCCTCCCCCTCTCCCCATCTTTTTCGGAGAAAACCCGTTCCTGGACGGTGTAGAAAAATTCTATTCCACGTGGCCCTGTTGATTGCTTTTCTAGAAGTGAGCACGTTCTGAGCTTTGGGTCCACGGTTGGTAACCCCCCCCCCCCAAAGTAGCCCATTAAACCCATCTGCTCTCCAATCAGGAGTTTACATCAAACGCCCACAGACGCGTGTTTTTTTCCTGCGGGCTCATCATGGCTGCTCTCTGTATCAGAGCTTGCTCCATTGACTTATACAATATAATCCTTGAATGACCAGTCTTAAAAGACCATACATGCCAGGTTTTTTTCTCTGCTAAAACAAATAAAATAATACCTAAATACATAATATTCTAAAAAATATCTTCTTAGCCTTTATTTTATTTATCTTCGACCCAGAAATTATGATTATTTTGATCAGGCCGACTTATGCAGTGGCCGTAGTGAGGAAGTACCGTCGTTACGATCATCCAAGGGTTGAACTATACGCAATGGCGATGGATTTTTTTAGATATCAAACAACGACTTCTAAGGCAGAGAGTGCAGCCACTAGACGCGCAGGGGGTCGATCGCACCTGTTCTGCTAAGCTAGTTAACAAATTATAATATCCCATCACAGCTTATTACATGCTTTAGAGCTTTTGCTGTTTTGTCTCGGATGACTTGACTGTTCGTTGCGCATCCGGACGAATTCCATAATCCCAAATTTAGAGCAAACCTAAGATCGATATGTTACAAATGTTTTTATCCCAGGCGAATTAGCTTGATACTCACAGTAACCCGTAAAAAACAAGCACCGTATCATTGGTTTGTAGTAACATATACTGAGATCTGAATGACGACATATTGAATGACGGACAGAATAGATTCCTTGTTCAGGGTAGGTGGGTCACGAGGCGGTTTTTGACAAGTCAAACAGACTATACGAAAACTCCCGTATAGGCAACTACCTCATTCTTCAACAGCACACCGTTTGCCTGACAATGTCTTCAGACCGCGGCACCCATAATCCGCAACATTTGCCAAATATGACGACGGAAAGAGGATGAAGTCTATATAAACCGTCCTTTGTCTCCCTCCACATCTAGATCGCCACCATCCCAGCACAAGCTCTTGAATACCTAACTTGACAAGAGAAACAACCTCCCCCTGGTATAAAGTTGGGTAGCAACCGCAAAAGAATGCCCATTGCAGGCAACAACACCATGTCGGCCTCGGAGGGCGCCATCCCGCTCGAGGTTATCGTCTTTGACCGGGGCAACGCTCTGCGCGCCGAGTCCGTGGGAGCGCAGCGTGTCGAGCTCAACGCCAAGGGCTCGTACTCGGTCGGGGGCCTCACGCCGCCCGTGCAGCTCCTCCGGGACCTGCGCCAGCCCGCGGGCCCCGGCGACAAGAAGCTCGACATACCCGTGCGCATCATGATCCGGCCCCGCCCGGCGCCGGCGCCCGACGCCGCGGAGCCGCACGACTTCATCTACTCGGACGACGAGTTTGACGAGATGCGCGACGCTATCACGGAATTCAAGCAGCTGGGCGCGCTCAACCCGCTCCACGGCGACGCCTTCGTCTTCGGCATCCTTAAGCGCGTCGGGACCGGCGCCGAGCCCGTGGACCGCGAGCTCGCCGTCGACGTTCGCCGCTGCTCCGTCCTCGTCGAGCACGCCAAGCCCGTCCCGTGCGTCTTCCACCGCGCCTTTGACGCCCTCGCCACCGAGCCCGCCTGGCGCGAGAACCTCGACGAGCTCGCCCTCGCCGGCTTCTCCGCTGTCCTGACCTCGGGCGGGCCCGGCAACTTCACCAAGCACGTCGACCGCCTGCTGCACTTTGTGTCCCACCGCCCCGAGGTGCAGCTCATCGTCGGCGGCGGCCTCCGCTCCTCCAACGCCCGCCTGATCACCGACCGCATCGCTAACCCCGCAGGGCTCAACCTGTGGATGCACTCGTCGTGCCAGACCGGCGAGGCGCCCGAGGGCCGCGACCCCGAGGACCTCGACGCCAACGAGCTCAAGGCCCTCACGGCTGTTCTTGGACAGAACCTCACGGGCTAGTTTTCCCCTCAGTCTGTCTGGAAGCCAATCTTTTACTAAAGAAATCGCTCGCGTGCGTACTGGCGCCTCAACGTCACGGAAATGAAATCGGGTGGTGGTTGCGGAAGGAAAGGTTTTCGTGCTACAAGACATACATGGTTCATGGCGGTTGGGGGTTGATGTCAGTGGAACTTCGGGGTAGCATCAAGTTGTATTTTCTCTAGTAGCATGCGCGCACAGTGGGTGCCACGTTATCTGCCAGCTAGGTAGTTCTCATCCGCCAACCAATTACTTCTACACATCCTCATTACGCCTTGCCCGTGTTCAAATCAACTCTCTAATATTTACATCGTCATCTCATCATAAGCTCTCCCTCACCCGCCTCGATTAAAAATAACAACGCTCGCAAGCCACTTTACAGCTGGCAAGTGTTGGAGTCCTTAGAATTGCCACGGGCAAGACCCAGGCAGTTGGAAATCTTGTAGAAAATGTCAATGTTGTTGAAGGTGCCGCTGAAGGTGGTCTGGCAAGGTCCCCAGGCGAAGACGGGCACGTCAGTGAGGGAGTGGACACCCTGGGCCTCTTCAGTAGGGAGGGTGCCGTTGACGACGAAACCCTTGGTCGAGTCCTCGGGGTTGACATAGTAGGAACCGTCGGCACCCTCGGTGGCGGGCTCGCGGGAGCCGTTCTTGTGGACCTTGTAGTCCTCACGGCGGTCAGGAGAAGCACCCATGCCAGCGGCGATGGCGTAGCGGGGCTCCCAGTTGACGGGGAAGTTGGCGCCAGTGCCATACTCGATGCCGTCGATCTTCTGGGTGTACTGGGACTGACCGGACTGCTCGTAGACACCAACGGCGCGGCGCTTGGCACGGTCATCCTCATGCTCACCAAGGTACTTGGTGTCAGCAGAGCCAAAGACGCTGTTACCATGTTAGCAAATCATTTTTGTGTTTATTTAGATGGCTGTTGCTTACTCGAAACCGTGGCCGTGGTCGGCGGAGACGATGACGAGGGTCTCATCGAGGATGTCGAGCTCCTCCAGCTTGGCAATGGTGGCGCGGATAGTGTCATCAAACTCGAGGAGATCACCCAGAGCACGGTCGTAGTCAAGAGCGTGCATCTGCTTGTCAATGGAGGCGCCCTCAGACATGAGGAAGAAACCCTTGTCGCCACCACGCTCGTGCAGAATGTCAACGGCCTTGAGGGTCATATCCTTGAGGCCAGGAAGGTCGGTGGCATCACCGTCGCCGCCAGCAGGGTCGTTTCCGTGGCCCTTGAGGTTGTCGGTGTAAATGTTGCGGTCTAGCCAGACAGGGAGGTTGCTCTGGCAGAAGACACCGAGAGCACGCTGGTCGGTAGGGGCGCTGAGGAGAGCGGTCTTGTTGAGGCTGACAGAGTAGCCCTTCTTCTCAAACTCGGCGTAGTAGTCCTTGCCCTGGTAGGAGTCGTCGCCAGCGAAGAAGTACTCAGCACCGCCGCCGAAGTAGACATCGGGACCCTGGTGGTTGGTCCAGCTGTAGTTGGTGTTGCCGTTCAGAGCCTGGTCAATCAAGGGACCGTACTGGCTTCGGAGACGAGTGTGGCCGGTCAAGGCGATGGGAGTGGCATCGGCGAGGTAGGCAGTGGAAACGGCACCCCAAGCACCACCCTGGAGTTTTGGTTAGAGCTAACTACCTGAAACCGACGAATTGAGAATACTAACAGTAATGCGCTTGAAGATCTCGACAATAGTCTCGACCTTGGGGTCATCAAAGGGGTCCTTGGACGAATCGGCGTAAACACTGTATACGAATTAGTGCCTGGCTGGGCTAGATTGCGGCAGAATCACATACCCCATGGCGTTGACAGTGCTCTTGTGGCCAGTGTACAGGGCAGAGGCCGAGTTGGCAGAGTCGGTAATATAGCTGTCGATGGAGTGGGTCATCTGGTGACCAATGATGGGGAACTCATCCATCTTCATGCGAGTTTGGTATTTGCCGTTGATGCTCTTGTGTCCCAGCAGACGGGCAGCAGTGATCTGACGTTTGGGTTAATTGGTATTTTTTTTTATCAAGGCCAATTGAGATCTGAAACTTACCATGTTGGTGGTCATGCCATCACCAATGAAGAAGATGACGTTCTTGGCCTTGCGCTCAGCGTTGATGTCACGAACAGTCCACTCAGCAGTGGTCTCCTCGTCGTAGTACTTGAGGGTGACAGTGTAGGTGCCGGGCTCGGTGAGGGCGAGCTTGCGGTAGGCCTTGGAGGCGACATTGACAATGCTGGGCTTGTCCTCATCCTCAGCGAAGAGATCCTCGTACCAGGAAAAGGTCCAGGTCTCGAGCTTGGGGTCCTTGATGCTGAAGGCCTTGGTGAAGTCTTTGGCCTTTCCGCCGTCCTTGCTGATGGTGACCTTGAAGTTCTGGTCGGGCTTGCCGTTGTGGGCAGCCTCAGAGCCGTTCACGGGGGCGTGGACCTCGACTCGGAGGTCGAAGAGCTGGCCAGGGAGGAACTCGCTCTGGTCCGGAGGCAGGATGCAGCCGAGCTTGGGGCAGGTTCCCAAGCGCTGGTAGGTCTGAGCCGAGACGGTGGCGAGCGAGGCCACGAGGGCCGCAAGGGCATTGAGCTTGACCAACATGATGAGAAAGCTCCAACCCTGGGTTGTTCAACTGTCGGGTTCCGAAGCTTTTTTTTTCTGTAGGTGCAGACCGGCGTGTTATTTATTGTGAGACACAGCGGTAGCTGAAGGGCACGGCGCATCCACAAGGTTTGCGCGCCGCAGCCAACTCATTTTATAATCCCGATGTGCTGCGAGGTCCCTTTGGACGGTGATCCCACGTGCATACGAGCTGTAACTGCAGCTGTCGGTTGCCATGACGGGTGGATCATGGATATCCCAGGATGCGCAGAGGATACACTTGCCCACAGGTTCCCCGGTGAATCCGCCTTCCGCAGTGGGCTAGTGGAGAGGAGTCGGGCATCCATGTTCTCGTCTTGCACAATCTCAGGATTCGTCGACCGAGAAGGTTTGGATCTACATGGCCAGTTCCGCCCTGCTGGGAGGGGACGTTGGCAGCGGAGGCGCTCGTGCAACAATCACAGCACCCGGCCTGTCAGCAAGGGAGAGGCCCTGAGCGCGTCGCCGCCATGGACGCCGGCACGTGCTTGAATCTTTTCCGGGCTCCCCCGCCCAAGGCGAATTGGCAGAAAACGAGTCCATGGCGAGTAATGCCTGCAGCGAGCCCGTGGAGCACATCTCGCGAGCAGAGCCCATCATGCCAGCGGCCATGGCCATGATTGGCGCCCCACACGAGCTCCGGCTTGCCCGTTGCTTGGTTCTTGGCAATGTGCGTCTGTTAGTTGCAGCAAGGGACCTTTGCCCCAAGACGGACACCGAGACACTGAGTAGCGGATGAGACCTGACAGAGACAACCACCCACGAGCTCAACTGTAGCCCCACCACACACAGTTCCTGATTCCCCGTCCGTAGTCGCTGCGATAAGATCACCGTCGCGGGAAACTAGCCTGGGCCCCCCGGCCCCGTACCCCCCATCGACGATACCCGTGGGCACATGCCGCCATCTTATTGGTAGCTTCCCTCGTGCCCGCAACCCCAGACCACTTTTTGCGTGCAAAAATCGTACATGCTTAATTCTTGCCTCACCTCTATCGGGAAATCCACCGAGGCCACTGTGACGCGGCGTAATAACAAGGTTTTCCCAGAGCTGAATCCTGTTGGTCGCAATCATGCTTATTGTGTAGCTTACTGACTGGCGTCGCCATCGTCTCATTTAGCCCATGCTCCACTTGTGATGTTCGCTCTCGCATCGGAGGCCTTCTATATCCGTCCTTGTTGCTTGCATCGGGACGAACTACTCGAACTTTTGCGACTTGGCGCGTACCTAGCAGTGCCATACTCGGATGAACGGCTTGGCTTGGCTAAATAAATGCACGAATGAACAAGTCAAGTAAAATAAAACAGTTGGCTCAAATGTGACCTAAGTAAAGGCGATCAATTCAGCTGGCTTGGCAGGAACGATGATTTTCGGTGGTGTAGGGGCTGGGCATAACTGAGTTTGGAAGCACATCTTCTCCCACGTGTGGGTTGGTGGTGCTGATCAACATCTAACTTTTTTTTTTCAGGGCAACCGTATAGTCCCAAGAGATGTGTACAACTAGTAGTCTATTTATGTCATCTAAATCACCCGGCAATTGTTTTCTGAGTGTTGGAGCGATCGACACCCCCCTTGGTTTTGAGCAGGTTAAGCCTGTGACAATGTTTGGGATATTCGCATGTCTCCATAACGGTGCAACCGGCTCCACCGCAATATTGGTGAGATTATAAATGAATTGGAATATTTCTTTCGCAATAGATGAAGTAGTCCCGTATGTGATGGCCCGTTGTGACCTGGTCGTCTTTGGTGTTGGTACCGATTCCGATCGGACCCTCTATAGCTGCAGACTGTGAATCACCCACGAACTAGTCATCCCATCTTTCCGTAAAACAGCTAGCCCTGTACATGAAGGTGGACCCTTCTAGCCTAACGAGTGACACTTGGTACCGTCCTCGTGGTTGGCGTGAGTGGAGAGGATGCGTTCCTGTCTCGATAGGGCCGATGCAACCCCATCCGCTTTAGGAGCTCTCTTCTAAGCACCCGGAGCCACCGGTGGCTCAGCAGCAGTACCAGTCTCAGGAGCGCTGCCGTTTTCGGCGTCGAATACCTGCCATGTTGGCTCATTGATTTTGGCTTGGCCAGCGATGCTTTTAAAATGGTACCCTCTGGCCCTTGGCCGTTCCCCAGTACCAGCAGGCAGCTCGGATTCGTAAACTGCCGAGAATTTCTCGCTGAGCTCTTCAAATTTGGTGTGGCTTTCGTTTAGGATCTTTCGAACACCCTCAAAGAATTCACCGAGGACCCAGTGATTGTGAATTTGTAGCAGATTCCAGCCCAGCATTTCTTTGGCATTTAGGAGATGTTGAAGGAAGGCCCTGTGATGTTTGGTGCATGCGTAACATTTGCAGTTCTCTAAAATGGGCAGTAGAGAGGTGGCATGTTCTGGAGACCACATGTCAACCCCAAGGGGTTGGACGGTTTGTGTGTCAGTGGGTGGAAACGAGAATGTCAAGGCAATTCCCGCGTCAGACATAGTGTTGATAAATGGCACCGTGCAAATGTCGACGCCAAGCGATATCTGTCTTAGAAGATCTTGAGGGGATTTGGATGGGCCAAAGGCAAGCCTAGGAAGTGAGAGAAGGGAAGGGTAGTTTACAAGATCAGGAAGTATGTTCACTTCGTAAATGGCGAGACCAGACAGGTGCTCCCTTATATCCTCTGAAAGATGCCGAAGGTAATCCCACTGGATAGGGTATTCGACCGGAAGCACTGGGGCAAAAATCGAGACGCCAAGTTCCTTCAGCTGCTCCTGAGGTTTTGTGATCCGAATGAACTTGTCGAGCCATTCCTCAGTACGGTCCACCATTCTGACCTGACGTTTTGATGGGGGATTTGTGCTGATATGAAAGAGATCAGCAGGAGGGATGGTGATGTCTGGCTGTGTGAGTTCTACGACTTGAGCAAATTCATGAATCGTTAGGTCCCGGAAGCCAGTGGAGGTAAAGATGTTGATGTGGTGTGCTCCATTACCCGCCGGAGAAGTTACGGCCGGAAAGCGCCTGGGGCCAAGAATAATGGTTCTTTCTTGCGAGAAAGCAGTGAAATAGTGGAGATTGCGAGGGTTGTCCTTTGGGAGTTTGAAGATTAGGGGCTCCTTTTTGTCAAGAACTGTGAGTTGCGTCAGAAGACAGCCGAGTACTACCAAAATAATATACATACAATCCTCCATGGCCATGTAAGCTGCGTCGAATCCTGTATATCTTTCCGTATTTTCAGGTGTCAGGTGTGGAACAACTCCTCGGGATGTCATGGCGACGAAGTTTGGGGTATCCATTGCTCGACGATTAGCCAAGGCCAGCCGTCCAAGCCTGGCCGCACCGGAATCGGCGGCAGCAGATTTGAGAATCTCGAACATAGTGAAGTTAGAGTTTGAAGTTGTGCTGTCTAGGGAAGGCTGTGCCATATCGCGAAGTGTGTGTGCATTAGTCACCACAGATGTTGGGAGCCCGAGAGGGGCAAGAAAAAATGACTGCGGAGTAAATGGCTGTTCGGGACTCGGGAAGGAAAAAAAATGAGCCTCTGGGGAAAGGAAATTTTGGCGAGAAGATCCCGGCAGGAAGCCCTGACACGCGATATCGCGAGGACTGTGAGTATGAAGTATCAGTGAGCTGCAACCCTTTTCGATACGAGGATCTAACGGAGATGCGGGGACCGTTTAATTAGCACTGTAACAAACAGTGCACTGAAGATACCGAAGATCAACCGTCGGTGGAGTGAAAGACCACAACAAATTGGCAAAAAAGGAAGATTGAGCTGCAGGATATCCTTCAGATGGCAAAAAACATACAACAGTAGGGATTCCCCGGTCGTCACCGACCCGAGTACTAATCCACCCCTCACCGGCTTGACTATGGGAGAGCGGACGGGATCCCGTATTTTCTGGTGGGTATGGTCGTATGTGATATGGACTGAGGTCGGATGGGGCTATACCCTTGACTTCAGGCGATTGGGTATTGTATCCTCGCTATTGGTTTTTTTTTTTAATGAATTATCCCAAAAATCCTTGTAGATTGACACTGGGAAAAGTCTAGAAAATAATGACCTTGATCTTGTGATAGCACTGGTAATGCAAGCATCTCTTTGGGTGTTATAAAGCTCCGGAATATACCTTTTCCTACCTTACCCACAACACTGGAACTGGACCTTGTTCCAGACTACAAAGATCAGTTACCACTGAGACAAAATATTAATGAATGAATGCACTTACTACATTCATTGGGTTGATTACTCCTGATTATAGCACGTCACTATCTATTGACAAGCACTTGTGCTGAAATCCAGAGCCTGTCTTGCATTGCGGGGTTGGAGAATCACCTGTGCCACACAAATTTGGCAAGTGTGGCCGCCTGGGCAAACTGGCAGTTGCTGCCTCCTGGTCAAACGGGCAGGCAAACTTTTAAATGTAACTGCATCGCGAAAAGCTCGTACCAAAAACACATCACAGACAAAACAAGAAAGTAAATACCACCTAGTTTGATGCGTTAACTTCCAGCACAAGCAGAGAGAAAACTGACCCTTGTGACAGAATGCCTTACAACGCAGAGTGGTAGAGCCAAATCGCGGGCTACCGCAAGAGCCGTCGCCTTCTCGTCATTCGCAACATTCCCTTCCAAATGAGGAGGGCACAATTTGAGGCCGAAACGCGGAGTAGGCTCAGTGTCCCTGACTCTGTCACTTTCTTCTGGCCGCCACTGGACTTGGCCACGTCCCACAACTTGAACCGCCATAAGGGCTGGATGATGCTCGGGTTCCAACACAGACCCGATGCCAGACAAGCTGAGACCGAGCTAGCGGGGTAGAACTCCCACGGGCGTCAGATCAGGGTTGACAGAGCAAACAAGACGGCGGTTAGTCTATGAGCAGACTGCTCTTTCCCTGTGCCCCTAATTGCGATAACTACTAATGCGAACTGTAGTATGCTGCACGATCCCAGAGGAGGGAACAAGCCACAAGTCACGCTCCCGCCGCTCCCACCACCAACATTCCCGACGCTGTTGTGGATCTCGTTCAAACTCCTGCCACTCCAGCTTCTGCCGCTCCGGCTATCGCCACTCCAGCCCCTCCTCCTTTTAACATTGAGGTCAGCTCGCCTGTTCGCAATCCCTCTGACGCTTGATTGGACAATTGCTTGCCAGCGCCCGGTTCCTTAGGCGAAAGCCTTGTTTTTTCGATTCCTTGATGGGTGAAAACCCGATTCCTCTCTGGTTGAAAATCCATGGGCTTCGGCCCTAAGGTCGTATGGTGCAGTAGCGCCTGGTGTCCCTCTGGGAGGCGTGTTCGAATCACGCTACGATCTATCTTTCATGTGTCTCAACACCTCTTCATCAGCGCCATGTTTCATGTTCTTCACCTCATAACTAACATCGGGCGCTTCTGTTGGTCTCGTTGTGGCCAATACCACACGGAGTAACAAACATTGTAGGCAAACGCTATGGGGGACCGCCAAGGTCGTCTTCGAAATAATTAACCAAACTAACAACACCACTTCTCCAACCACTGAAGGGATATCAGGTTCCTGCAAAAGAACAGCCAAAAAAAAAACAAGCCATCGCCTAGAATCAATAGAACAAAGCCATTACGATTTTAACGGATTACTTTGTCAACATTCAACCCGAAATCCTTTGGTTTTCATTCAAGGTTTGCTGCTGTTTGTACCAGTACGTTGACCTATTGGAGAACAGTATCTCGCAAAGCTGTTGTCGGAATTAATGCGCGTGAGATTGGCGGATCTCATCGACTACTAATTACACCTCAAGGTATGGGAAATTTCCTTATCTATTTTTCTGGTTGATGCTCTGAATTGACGCTTACTATTGCCCGTACTTTCTCAAAAGTACATCTTGATCAATAGGTTGTAGGAGCGTTGGATGACTTACTTTTGACCGCTTCGGTTTCGCATATCAAGTCATCAGAGCACACAAGAACATCATCGGGTATTTAAGTAATATTTGTAATAAAGGTTTTAGAAAATCTTCAGTAATGTCTAGATAAAGGTGTTCTCCTTATGTTGAGGCGGCGGAAAGGAAGAAGATTTGTAGTTAGGTAGTAGAAGGTGTGTTCCTTGTTGCTAGATGAGATAGGGAAGACTTTAAGCGTGTGTGATTATCTAGGCGTTTTCTCTGTTTGTTTTCAAGGAATGTCGTTCTCCGTGCAGGGAGTTTTTTGAACAAAACGAAGGAGCGACGTGCAGGCATTCCGGGCGGGCAGAAGACCTGAGTTGTGTTACGTTCAGGAGCTAGTTGATCGGTGGAATTGTGTCCTTTTTGGACGCTTGCAGAGAGTGATCTTCCATACTGGTAAAATGGGTTTGATCCCTTTACATAGGGTAAACCTGAATTTCATTGGTACTGGTTGCGCGCAATAGACTCCATTGTAGCGGTGATGGTAAAGCTATCAAATTCTATTTTTTTACTTTTTGGTTTTTTCTTCTACCTTTTCCTACTTTTTCTTTTGCTATGAAGGGTGTTGTGGGAACTTGAGGAATGTTGATATCAGTTTCTTCTCTGCTTCTTCGCAGGAGAACCATCTGCAGATTCTTCTACCGCAGGCTCTCTAATCCCTGCCTCCTCAGATGCATCCATAGTCGCAGCCCCGTTTTCGGGCACCTGGACAATCTTCCACTTTTCGTCGATGAGAGGGTCGAAACTGTCAGCGTATACAAGGATCTCCGTGAGGGCGTTCTTTCGCACTATATCTGCGAAATGCATCATCCCGCAAATCTCACCACGAGTTGCAACTTCTTCCTCCTCCTGGTTCGCCTGGTTCGCAGAAGCGCAACGTAAAAGGACCGCACCACAGACACTACTCCGGATGATAGGTTCCTTCGAAACTTCATCGCCAGTAGTATATATCCCTTGCGTAGCCGCAATATAAACGCAGTCGTTTCTCGGAATATCATTCTTATTGGCTTCGGGGGCGATGTGTAATTGGGACTGCACAGTTTGTGGTCGGCGGCCTGATCGCCCGACTGTCGCCCGGGACCCCACTCCCATAAGCATCTGCTTGCCAGTACAGAACCCATCGATCAAGTACTGATCGCCTAGTTGTTGATCCTTGGAATGAACTAAAGTTTTAGCTGAATACTCCATCTCCATGAAACTGTTTTCGAATACAATGTCGTCATTAAGTTGAGCAAGGGCAATATCTGTACTGCCAATTCGTTCACGAACAAACCCGACGGCTGCCCCAGGGTCGCCTTGAACAACCTTGAAGCGTTTTCGAGCTTCTTCATCTGTGTTCCCAAATAAGTGGGAATACTTTTTAACATGCTCTTCCCAATTATGATAGGGGCAGGTAAGTCGCCGTTCTCCGTCTTTTTCGATGAGAATGCCAGCACTGATAGACGAATATACATTGTTATTTTTGCAAACTGACGAAATCATTGCCCCTGGGTAGAATTTATTGTCTTTGGCAATATAGTTGGTCTCATCGCAAATTAGGTTGGCGAGAACCTCTGGCTCTGGCTTTGTCGCGCGTCTCCTCATCTCGGAGGTGGGCATAGGGCCATTATAGTAAAGCAAAATATTTCTTGTGCCCACAATGCGACAGGGGAGTTTTCTCAGCCGGCCAAAGAATTCATCAAGGCTCGTCTCCGGTAGTTCAACTACCAAAAACCCCCAAACCAAAGATAGAGCAATGCAGTCCTTGAAGATATTGTCGGCAAGGTAAAGAATAACCTGATTGGGAAGATTATGAGATCCTTCCATTGCTTCCAGCATCTCCGGGTCTATCTTGATCTCCTTTCCTTGAGCTGGGCTGCCGAGTAAAGGGAGAAACCCCATTTCGTCAAATGGTTTCCAAACAGCAACAAGGCCAGCAATTGTAAATGGGCGCTCATCTTTATTGGGAAGCTCGCCGTCCATTCCAAGCAGAATAAATGGCTCGGAAATAGAAAAGTCAACAACATCGTACTTTTCTTTTAAGTACGTCCACATTGCCGTTTGATGTTCCTCAGTTACATTGGAACCCCGCAAAGTTCCATCGGGCCCCCAAAACGAAAATTCCTCGAACTCAAGTGCGGCGGTAGATGAGTTGAGGCGAGGAGAGGCATCGTTCGGAAAACTAAATGCCGGTGTTGGTTCAGAGAAGGAAAATGATTTTTGATGCGACTGTAAGGTTTTGGGGGTTTTTCGTGGGGAGAATGACGACCGATGTCGTCGTAGTCGTGACGTCGGCGATAGCCGAAACGAAGGAGTGACAGCAGCAGTCGTTGAAGAAGCTGAACGACTGTGGGCTGGAGAAGAGGCCATTTTCGGCAATTTTGATCTTTCAGTCTACATGATTAATGTCAGTCGTGAAGGCAACATCAATGATGAGAATGGGCCGACTTACATGTCGCGAGGGACTGTGTGCGTTGGGATTGCGTTGGGATTGCGTCGGGATTGCGTCGGGATACTTGGATCTTGCGTCGAGGGCTTCAATTTCAAGTTTGGGGCGCCTCCTTTTATATTTACCAGGTAAGATAAAGTTTTCTTGCTATCAAGGTTTTACTGATGTCATCTCAAGGCTGTGCTGGCACCATAGAGGTGGAAGGTGCGATGTTCCTTGCATCAACAGCAGCGACAATGGCAATCCACAAAACCATTCTCTTAACTTGCTATACTAGAATAAACATTTGGCTGTCCCAATATACGAGTACAGGTCTAAACTGTTGCTATCCTGATGCAATATTTGTGATATTTTATGAGGTGTTGCGCGCAGCCAACATGTGAGTCTATCCACACCTCGCCCTCACCACGCCTGCCGCTCATTCAGGGTTCCTACTGCGTCCAACAGGTATTGGAAATGATTTAGGGTTCGGAGGTTCTTTTGACATACGCTGCCGTGTGAGGGCCACATATTTACTTCCAGTTAAAAAAAAAACAAGCTGTAGGCTCAACCGGGTGATCCAGGAACCGGGCCACAGAGGTGGCATACAATTATATTTGAACAATAGGGTTGGTCGTGAAAATCTTATCGGAGGGCCACATATATTAGCATCATTGTTCCTGCATTCCAAAGAACAAGTGGCAAGAGAGCAGACCCGTAATTTCACTATCAACTTGCTCAACAGGGTGTTCAAACTGGCGGTTCTCCTTGCGGCACCCTTTTTCTCATACTTCTAAATAATTCGCACTGTCTGATTCTAGAATGGCTGTACTGGCAAGACTTTTCCATAATTTGCCAAGGGCGCAGTATAAAAACACAACTAAATACATAATTCTCACATGGGAATCGACAAAATCTCCTTCACTGGATCCCTTGGGGCGGGATGAAAAGTTCAAGTAGCAGCAGCTCAGAGCAACCTGAAGCACGTCACGCTGGAGCTTGGTGGCAAGTCTGCGTCCATTGTTTTCGAGGATGCAGACATGGAGAACGCGATCCTTCACAACTCCCAAAGTTTCCTCGCGAATAATGCACAGGCCTGCTCTGCTGCATCCCGCTTGTTCGTTCATGAAAACATCGCACCCAAATTCATTGAGGGTCTCAAACAGAGCTTCATCCAACTTTCCAAGACCATAGGAGATCCGGCGTCTGAAAAAACCTTCCTTGGCCCCCTAGTAGACAAAGAGCAACACAAGCGCGTCACCGAATACATCGAAGGTGCCAAGGCGGAAGGAATTGAGGTGTTGGCAGGTGGAGAACAGCGTGCAGGCCCTGGCCAGTTCATTTCCCCCACCTTGTTCCTCAACCCGAGTCTCGACAGTCGCATCTACAAAGAGGAAATATTTGGACCCGTGTTGGTTGTTAGAACCTTCAAGACTGAGGAGGAGGTGATTGAGTTGGCCAATGATAGTCCGTTTGGCCTGTCCGGTAAGTGAAATGAAGGCGTGAGATATAGACTTCAGCTAATTTCCCAACAGGCATCATATTTACTTCGAATATCGCTAGAGGCCTGAGGGTCGCATCCGAGGTTGATGTGGGAACATTGTCAATCAATACCGCCCACCAAATGTCCAAGCAAACGTCTTGGGGTGGTTGGAAGCAGAGCGGATTTGGCAGGGAGGGCGGCTTGGAGGGGCTCAAGGATTACGTACAGTCGAAGTCCATTCATGTCAACTTGAAGTAGTGGATTTAGAGGTCTTCTCTAGGAATTACTTGCTATCGTCATTGCATTGTTTCGTCATTCGAGGAACTAGGCTTTTGACATGCTTCACATATGCGACGTAAGTACCAGCATAACTTGGCTGGACCGATGGCACTTGTCAGATATCATTTGCAGGTAGAAGGTCCAAGCTCTCAGAGTAAATGGGTAAAGAGGAGCCGGAGTTGAGTGTGCGACAGGGGCGTTTTGAAAGAGTATGACACCAGACCCCTGACCTAAGAAAAGAGATCTAGAGTTAGTGGGTATCTCCTTATTCAGGCAAATACCACTAGGAAAACGCGGGGGCAGCCAACCGCCGAAGGCTTGTGCCTACCGGCTCGATGCCAAGCCAACGTGGCCCGATCGAACGTTAAATTCCAGGCAATCCAAGTATTGTGTTTTTTCCCAAGTGGTTTGGGCAGCAATTTCTCTAGGAGCGTTGCAGATTATGGCACAAATACAAATGTTGAAGAGTGCAAGACGCACTTGGGCACTGACCGTCCAATTGGCTGACAAAAGCTTGGCCATGCTCTAACAGAGGGCACAAACTTGGAATAATCAGGTTGTATTGTTTTTTCAGATGGGCAAACCTAATGATTCCTATGGCACCGTTGCTGGTTGTGGCGCAAAAGTCACCATACAGAAACCCATGAGTACCGGATGGCCTGGCACGTGTATGGAGTTACGTATCACACTTATCCGCATAAACCCAACTTAGTCCAAGCCTCGAACCCATGAATGAACATGAGATAGCGTTTTTGTCTCAGATTCGTCATTCTGGGGCTCATATGGTTCATCGTCACTTTCAGGTATATCCAACCACTCAAGGGTCCATATTTCCTTTTCGTCCGACGGATAACCGTCAGGACGTAGCCAGCTAAATATATTCCGCGTCGAGACTTCTGAAATGAACTCTTTGGTATGCTCGAAATTCTCTGGGAGTGGTAGAGGCTGGTCCAACCCTATGGGCCCGGCAAAATTTGGAGGGTTGCTAATAGCTGCCATGGCAGGCTGGTCAAATTGAGAGTCCCCACCGGCGCAATCCCAAGTAAACCCTTTGTATTCAAGAGAATGTCCGCTGCAGTCTTTGTGTAGGCGAACTTCAATATCTGTTTGGTCAACAGCGGTAGAACCGAATGGGGCCCATCGACAAATTGGTGCGTGAGAGTAGTTCTCTGTTTGAGTTAGAAAGAGGAGGCGATTTATCTGCGCGGGATGTCTGTCCTGTCTCCCGCGAAAGTTCAGACCAGGGCTCTTGGATGAATGATTGAATGCCGCAGGACCATGCAGCGGCATGCAAGTCAGCTGGCATTGGCCCGAAACCAACTTGTTGCAGGATTTTCTTCTGAACCCCAAGAATCGTCGCCTCTAACCAGAGGGGAGTCGACTCGGGTAGTCGATCCATGAACATTCGTGCTAGAAGCCATGGCTCACTCGCAGCTAGGGGGTCAATGATATCCAATGCTCCCTGTAGCCATGGTCCTGCTTTGTTGTATTATATGCCTGGTTCGAAGAAAACGCTTAGCATAATGCTGTTGACGCCTCTGACGTGACAGCTCAATGTGAGAAATCTATCCAAGCTTTGATATTGAAGTGAGCGCCGTGGTTGTTCTCCGCTTCTGTGGTTTGTAGCATGACAAGAAGCCGAAATGGTGTCCAAAGAATGGTTTCCCCCTCTGTCCCTTTCAATTCTTGGTGCCGGTATAGTCAAGCCTGGTGTTCCTCGGAGAGACGGAAGCAGGAGGACTGCAGCCAGAGCGGCCGAGCTTTGATCCTCAAGGTCATGAAGCTGACAGAACTTGATAAGAAACTGGTTGGCTTCTGCAAATGATGCGGCTCTGCGCTGCACCGACCGTGGTGATGTCGTGACTTGTATGCCCGATATTGTGAAGCAGGGGCTCTGTGTCAGAGAAATTGACCGTGGCGCCAATAACTCATCTTGTTCAATAGCCATCACTATCTGCCACCCTGAGCCTGGCGCTAGAACTGCAGCCCACCAGCGAGCCTCTTCAGGACTGTGATTTCTTATGTATACTTCAGTGGCTGAGTGTAGATCATAGTTCCCTTCAACATTATTTGCCTCTGGTAGTCGAGTGTTGGTGTATGTGATAGATGAATCTCCGGGCATAAGCTCGGCCCAGCGAGCTGATAGCACATGCGCCCATTCTAGTATAAGAATACGGATATAGTTGTGATTCTGAAGAGAAGGCCAGTTTTACCGTAGCTGTTCCCCCGGTAGTTTTGGTCGATAGCAAGAGAGATGTGGTTCTTTGTGGATACAGTGATTCCTACCGGATGACGAAAGGAAGGCATTCCGTGGAGACAATTCAGTGCTGGAGAACCCCACTCTGACAAGCCGCTAATATATGCACAACTGTGTGTCCGATATTTCGAATGTTTGATTCTCACGTTTGTTGGGAAACAGGGATACCAAAGGAAGGTATCGTCGTGAGAGAGCGGGCAACGAGGTATTGCCGGTTTCCCTTGGGCTTCGTGGAGTAATCCAGACCACAGCCTGAAACCGGCTGCGTAAGTTGAGTGATACGCTTCCTCGCTTGGTTTGACGGGATCAGCCATGAGTCTGAATTAGGATAATGAAAGAAGGCCCTTGTTGAAGTTGACAGAAGATATGGAGACACATGGGCTGCGGAGAAGACGTGTTCTTGTCTGTGCTGCATGCATTAGTATAGATCCGCCGTATTTAGTCGAGAATCAACGGCTGCTGCCAGGACAAATAGGATTATCAAATCACAAGCCAAAAATTCGGGATCGCTTTGTGATACACATCATCCTGGATCAATACCCTAAGCTAATCTATCCTCTAATCCTTGTAATAAGTTTATCTAAATTTATTATTTTAAAATAAATGTTTTGAGGGCTTAGCTTACTTTTCTTTTCTTATTTAGCGAACATAAAACTTCTGGTCGACTAGGTGGAAGCGAGGAGTGTGATTCCAGGCTGATGGCGCAGGATTTTAATAAAGACGCGGGTGTATGGTTATTGTGTACAACCTCCGTATGCTTCCGCTGCCAAATAACACGCTACTTAACCCATGTACCTATATTTTAAAGTCGCAAATTATACAGGAAACAGAAATACGAGCTGCATCATAATTTCCCCGGTTTTTGTAATGAGAAAATGATTCGGGGCATCGCCTCTCAGATTGGCCTAGACCACACAGTCCAGACTTGGAATGAGTCGAGTTTTGGAGGTCGGGTTCAGTGGAGTCAACGGAAGAAACTTTGTGGCTTCAGTTGAAACCCTGCGGGGTATATTCTCTAAAATGGAGAAAATAGGACTCAATAATTTACATTTATGCCTGTTATATAAACCGCACGAGCGCAAAGTGATGCGTGTTCTGGCGGTGCTTTGCTCCTGATAAGACGACCAACTAAATCGAACATGCTCTGACTTATCCAAGCTGTCCTACACAACTCGGGATATATTAGGATCGGAGACTTGCAGCTGGCCAATTCAATATATGTCTTCGTTTTTGATCCTGAATTGGTATGAAGACGAGCGCTTTGCGCATTGGCGGCATTAGACCGTTGACCGCAGGACATGACAGACCGGCCAAATCAGAAAAAGGTGCCCGTGAGGCGAACGCCAAAGACCGTGGCAACTGGGCCTAGTATATCTGGCCAGAACCAGGCTATGACTCGCTGGATCGACGTTTTGGTGGGAAGGCTGGGTGGCTATTGATTTTTTCAGCTGGTCTCGTTTACGACAAACGAAGGCAGAGCGATGGTGGTGGAAATGAGCGATCATCCAATGTCCATTTTCGTATCCCCCCGTGTTTTTTTTTTCGGTCATCTGATGGCAATAATTGGTCGTGACCGATTTTACACCCGCGTATCTGGGACGGAGACGTCGCGAAACAGCCAAACTCTCCGTGACAATGTTGCACGTGTACACAGCGCTAACAACGTGATGTGGCTGATTGGACAGGAATGCAGGCACACACAGGAAGTGTCTCAGAAGCTACTCGCAACACCACAAACACAGTCGCTTAGCCATCTCAGCCGCGTTTCGAGAACTCTTTTTTTTTTCCCTTCCTCTTTAATCTCCTTTCCCCCACACTCTTTATGCACCACACGTCGTCACCACATCCACATCTCACTCAGGCTCTCGATCGACAGGGATCCGGCGGGAAGCATCTCCTCTAACGCGACTAGAGTCAGATAGAGACTGGGCCGCAGACGTCCGAGCCCCACAGTGCTCCGCTGAGACGGCGGATCCTCCGGATGCACAACAGGGCACTGGACAGTGAGAAAACGCCAGCCCACGCCAGCCAAGCCTTTCTTATACTCCACGGCCCATCGTGCCACAACCTGCGCCTGCGTACTGATCTCACCTCTTCTTACCTTACGCTCATTCTCTCTCACACTCTCTCTCATCATGGTCGACTACCACGACGATGACGAGAACCGGCCCCTCGTGACGGACTCGGGGCAACCAGCAGCCGACGCTTCGGACGCGCCGCCAGGCACCGAGACTGAGACGGCGCAGCACCAAAACTCGGCTTACGGCGGCGAGCATCCGGATGCGCCGCTCGGCCTGGACGTGGAAATCGACGACAGCAGCCCGCCAACGCCGCGGTTCCTCCAGGATGAGGGCTCGTGGAAGCGCTGGAAATGGGTTCCCTACCGCATGCGGCACCTCTCAAAGTCCGTCGCGGCCTGGGCCAAGGGCCCGGTGAACCCGCGGCCCTGGCGCATCAGGCCCTTCTTCCCCGTCGTCCAGGAGTACCCTCTGGTCCTGGTCGAGCGCTTCCTGCCCAAGGTGAAGCAGCGCGTCTGGCTGCTCTTCTTCTACTTCTCCATCTGGTTCGTCGCCTTCTGCCTCGTCAAGCGCCGGGGATCGCGGGCCACCGAGATTGCCGGATGGGGTGAGCCTCAGAGCATCGGGTGTGGCGTCACCTTCTTCGGCGCAGGAAACTCGTGCGGAATCGACGGCACCGAATGCCGTCCCTTCAACGGCACCGGGTTCCCGTTCAGGTGCACCGCGGACTGCGAGACTCGCCATGTCCTGAACCCGCGCGCAGTGGGTGACCAGGAAATCATTTACCGGCCTCTGGTCATTGGCGGGGGTCAGAAGGACAGCAGTCCGACCTACCGCGGTGATTCTTATATTTGCGGCTCCGCCATCCACGCCGGCATCATCTCAAACAACAAGGGAGGCTGCGGTGTCGTCAAGCTGGTCGGCCGCCGCAACGAGTACCCTGGCACCAAGAGCCACGGCATCAACAGCATCAGCTTTGACTCGTATTTTCCCGTGTCCTTCACCTTTGAAGAAAACATTGACTGCTCCGCAGCCGACACGCGATGGTCTCTGCTGGCGCTCTCGGCCGTCTTCACCGGCGTCTTGTCCCTCTTTACAAACTCCCCCGCCCTCTTCTTCTTCCCTAATTTTATCATGATATTCTGGACCGTGGGCATGGCCCTGGATCCGCCGCCGTACGTGACCATTACATCACTCTTCTCCAACATTCTGGGCAAATTTCTGCCTGGCATGTTTTGCGCATGGACCATGTACGACAGGATGGGCATCCGCCGCACTCTCACCGGCCTCACGGCTCAGGTCGAAAAGTCCATCTTGTGGCTGGGCGCCTGCTGGGTTGGCGCCTTGGACAACTACACCCTGAGCTTCATCCCCATCCAGCGCCTGACCAAGCACGACCTCGACCAGCAGCCTGGCGCGAGAGCCGCTCTGGCAACCATTGTGCTCCTTCTGTTCACAATCATCCTCTGCCAGGCGTGGTTCTTTAGACAGGAGGGTCGAATGATCAAGTACCTCAAGCTCTATGCGCTCTTCATCGGCAGCATTTTCGTTTCCCTTGCTCTGCCAGGACTGAACTTGCGCATTCACCATTATATCCTAGCCTTGCTTTTGCTTCCAGGTACCAGCATGCAAACCCGACCCTGTCTGCTGTACCAGGGTCTTCTGGTTGGCCTCTTCATCAACGGTGTTGCCAGATGGGGGTTCGATCCGGTGCTGCAGACCCCAGCGGCACTGCAAAACGACGCCCAGAAGGGAACCAAGCTACCCTTCATTCACGAGCCAATCATCAACTGGGCCAACAACACTGGCGAAATATCCACCATCAAATTCCAGTGGGACCAACCCCCCAGTCCCATCTACAACGGGCTCAGCATCCTGGTCAACGATGTCGAGCGGTTCCGCACGTATTTTGACGACACAATCGACGAGAAGAAGTCGTTTGTTTGGTCCAGGCCCGGCGACCTGGAACTGCCTGAATACTTCCGGTTCGGGTTCATGGAGGGAAGCTCCCCCGGAGATTACAGCAAGGCCGGCACCTGGACCGAGGACGGCGAGTGGACGCGGATGAAGGCTGGCCCCTCGCGGGTCAAGGTCCGGAGTGTGGGCGAGGAAGAGACATTACGGCGCTAAAGCGGATTTTGAGCGGATTTGAGAGACATGGCGACGGCGGCATTGCATGGTTCACGATACATGGATACACACTTACACGGCATAGTTATGAAATTGAATAGTACGGAATACAAATGATTACCACATCAAGACATGCTCCTTGTCGTTAATTGGCAGGCCCTGCATATGTGTGTGTGTGTGTGTGTGTGTGGCCCCACACCTCCGAGCCCCGGCCGGACATGCCCCCCCGCGGGTCAAGGTCTTGGCCGGCTTCTTGGTGCTGTCAGTTCCGGGGCTTGGTTCGCTTCATGAGAATGCCGTCGCGTCCTCTGCTTGATTGGAGGCGCGGCGTGGATAGAAACGAATGGGCCAATCCCAGTCTCCCAACATGCAGAGACAGAATAATCCGCGTCAAATCAGCCAGTTGATTTTGTTTGCTCAACCCTCCTCCCCCCACTTATGCCGCATTCATCGACAAACTCCAACTTTTCATCATCTGAATGCGCAACATCGACACACCCTTGAGCGAAACACCCATAAATAAACCCTGCATTTAAGAGAAAGTAAAAAAGAAACCAGTCAAGGATGCCTCCCCGCATCCCGACAGAGGCAGACTTTGCCCCGCTGTCGTCGACTCTCCCCGTGGCCCTGCACTTCCCCTCCCCGCCCGAGTCCACCACCACGTTCCTCATCCTCTTCCACGGCCTCGGCGACCACGAGCCGCCCTTTGCCGGCTTCGCCCGCAACATGGCGCTCGAGGAAGTCCTGGGCATCTCGGTCCGCGGCACCTCGCCGCTGCCGGACATGATGCTGCCGCCCGGCGCCGGCGGCCAGCCGCACTGCCACTGGGGCGACGACCTGACGCTGGACCCCGCGACGGGCGACATTGACGAGGACCCGGGCTTCGAAAAGGCCCGCGCGCTCGTCATGGAAAAGCTCATCGGCGAGGTGCTCATCGACAAGTGCGGCTGGGAGACGAGCGACATGATCCTCTTCGGCTTCGGCCAGGGCGGCTCCCTGGCCCTGGGTCTGGCCTCCAAGCTGCGCCAGCCCGAGCGCGTCGTCGACGTCACCGAGGGCGAAGGCGGTAGCGAGGGCAAGGGTCGCGCAGGCACGGCCTTCAAGGGCGTCGTGTCCATCGGCGGCCCGCTGCCGCAGTCCATGGTGCCCACCGTCAGCGCGCGGGACAAGAGCCGGACGAGCGTGCTGGCGGTTCAGCTCAGCGCCGACGCCGTCGAGGCCGTGAAGAACGAGTTTGCCGACGTGAGAGTCTCGCAGTGGAAGAGGAGCGGCATCTCCATGCCGCAGAACAGGGAGGAGGTGTTGCCGTTGATGGAATTCTTTGCCGATAGGCTTAAACCGGCTTTCTAAGAAACAGAACAATGAGGGCAGAGCTAGTTAGGCTAATAATGAATTCGTTTAAATTTCTTCTCATAAAATAAACGTCGTGAAATCCTTAAAGTTATGTTCTTTATTTATTTTCTTGTTTCATGTTCTCCTTTGAACAATATAAGGCTCCTGGTTGAGATTGAGGCTGGTGTGAAATCGTAATACAATCACGGCCCGGAACGAAGATATTTGGCCAAAATATATTGACAATGGGTATCATTATTCGTTGATTCGTCGCAATCCTAACCCCCTTTCAATCCCGAGTGCCCGTTTCGAACATCTCGGCCAAGATATCCCATTTTGCAGACTGCGTATCGCTCGTCGCCCTCGCCACGCTTCGCAGCCCCCCACAGATGAACCGTAAATGCCTATCAAATTCGGCCTTGATTTCCCTCAATACACTCAGATACGTCTTCCCTGGTTCACGCTTGGCTGGTGATTCTACCTCGCTCTCATCGTCGCTGTCGCGGACGTATCTCGGTGTCTTGGCCTTGGGCGTCGCGGGGGGTCTCGGCGAAGACATCAACGAAAGCTTGGTTAGTTCCCGCAGCTCCTCAACCTCCTTGGAATGAGACATTTGAGCTTGTTCCAGTCTAATAGCTAGGTCGAGAATGTCAAGAAAACATTCCCTGATGGGGGTCAATCTAGTGCCAAGGCAGGCTTCGTCAATAACTTGTTTCATAAAGGCGGCATGAATGGCGATCATGGCATCCACATCGTGGGCTTCTTGCAAGTCATGTCTCATCTTTGCGCTGTTTGGCGCAAGCACTAGTGTCGCCATATACGACTGAAGAGTGGTCGAAAACCACAAGAGACCGTTTCGCAGTGAATAGTAGAGCGCTCGCTCTCCCCAGTTATCATCATCCGTCCAGTAGCTCTCGAGGATCTTTTGTTTGCGTAGCACAGCTAAACACCTCCTTATTTGCAAAAGTAGTACAAAAATGGTCTGGTACTGTGCGATGCTGTCTTCAGACAGGATCATCTGAACTGGCCACGACAGGCGATAGTTTACCAGGACAGCTGGGATCGCTGCCCTTACTGATTCTCGTGCTTCTTGTACCGGCACTCGCTGGCCGTTGGGGCTAACACTGACGGATAGTCTTGAAAAATCAGGCAGCAGGAACGCAAAAGCCTCTTGGGCGGTGTTAGTCAACCCATAGCGATTGTGCCAGCTGGGGTTCAAGGCATCCAGCTTGCCGAACAAGTTGCTAGAGAGAGATTCGGTGGCTGAGCCGTCCGACATGAAGTATAGAAGCTCCATGGCATCTAGGGAGGACCATAGTCCGCATTTCTCAAACAGCGCATTCCGAAGTGTGGTCGAGGTGGTGTTGTACTTGCTCTGGATCCACCGGTCAAATGCGGCATCGAAGAGATGGTGAAAAGGGGCTAATTCAAACCCAGGTGGACATATCGTTTCGTAGTCCAGCGGTGGCTCTTCGACATCCCACTTGGAACCCGCAAGCCCAAAACGACCTA
This sequence comes from Calonectria honghensis, assembly GCA_013403855.1. Taxonomy (NCBI): domain Eukaryota; kingdom Fungi; phylum Ascomycota; class Sordariomycetes; order Hypocreales; family Nectriaceae; genus Calonectria; species Calonectria honghensis. The sequence goes on along the minus strand of VTGB01000061.1, from coordinate 50,549 downwards.
GTTTCTTCAGCACCACAATGTTTTTGCCAGTATTAAAGATTTTGTTTGCGGCGGGCTGCAGAAATTTTGGCGCATGTAGTTTCCCATTGGTTGTACGGCGAAGCCGATACTGGTCGCTCCAGATTTTGCTCAGGTGCACTGTGCTCTGACCTTGGGAGACGAAAAAGATTTTGTCGCCCGGCAATAGTTTGCCCTCGTCCATCCAGAGGCGGATAGGCCTAAGGTAGACAGCAAAGCACTCGACGAACATTCGAGCCAGGAATTCATATATGGCTAGCTTCCCGGCGAGCTGCGCCAGGTTCGCTTCTTCGAAAAGTAACTCGAGATAACGGAAAGCACCAGTATTGGGAACGTCCTGCATGCGAGCCACAATGCTGGAGAGTGAATACAGCGGTTCCAGCCTAGGGGCCAGGTCCCTTTTAATTCTTAAAAGGCTTACCAGGACGTCTTTCTTGGGCGCAACCAGCTCCGCTTGGATGTCGGTGGCTGACTTGTCAAAGTTGTGTAAGCGGGAAGCAATGCCGTCGTGGAAAACCTGAAGGTGCGATGCTCGTTGTGGCTGAGCAACAAACTTGCGCAAAATCGATAGCTGGCGTCCTGCTTCCGAAAAGTAACTTATAAGAGCCTTGTGCGTGTCCCATGCGATGTGTGCCATTTGAAAGGCAGGGTCGGCGGCCCCATCAGGTCCAAAGAGAGTCGTATTAAGGCCTTGCAGCATGAACAGCACATCTCGCGCAATGTGAAACTCTGTGACAGGAACCTTGCGCGCATGACCAGCTGCGTCCTTGTGGGGTTGATCAAACCTCCATTCTTGGGCTTCGCGGATCTCGTTCAGTCGAAGAATGTTTTCGGGATGGATAATAAAGTCTTTGGCCGTTCGACCCACCACTTCTGCATCCGACGAAACGGTAGTCTCCTCAGCCTCGCTAGCAGAGTCATGGGTGTAATATTCCTCATCAGAGCTGTCTGTGTATTTGATGCTTTTCCAAAGCTCGGGGTCTTCATCCCACCCATCCTCTCGGGCAATATCCTCCCAGACAAGGTTCTCGGGGCTCTCATCCTCGGGGTTTTTGAGAAGCTCCAAGTCGGCAAGCTCGGAGTTGAACGTGGGTTTGTCTGATAGCTCCAGAAGCAAAAACAGTATTTCGGGGTGAAACTTGGAGGGTATCTCCTCGAGCGCGGCCCGTCGTTCATGGAGGGCGTCCGCAAGTTCGTCACGAAGGTTGACGCGAAACCGTTCTTCCAGGCCATCCAGAGTCCTTTCGACTTCGAATTGGTTGGTGCGGAGATACGGGCTAGTCTTGAAAACTCGCAGAGCGGCGTCGCGTCGAGCGTGAAGCTTGTTCGGCTTGGCCTGCAAGACGTCATGAGTTAGCAATCGGACATTAGTGTTCGTCTCTAGGGACGGATTGCCAGCGCGAACCTGGACAGACGGGCCAGCTACCGCCTCGACAAGCTCCCCGGTGAGAGCGGCCAGCTTCGCAGCAAACGCCATGTTTATATCATGGGTTCTCACTGCCCATCGTCTTTTCCAACTATCGCCGGGTTGCTCATCGTCATGGCCACGTTCCTGGCGGCGATGGTGGGGTGACGCATGCAGCGCGCGTCTGGCGCGTCAAACATGTGGGCCCCGCTCAGTAAATTGGTTCATGCGGGCGCCTGATTGGTTCAATGGCTGCAACATGGGCTTCAACTGGCCGAACCCCCTTTAAAACAAACAGGTTGACCGTTTCATCGCCGTCATATCGTCCCGTCGACGGGCAGAACGACTCCACGTACGCCTGTACGTCACCTCCAACGCCCGCGCGCCAAACATCACAGGCCCCCACTGCCGTGAGCATACCGTCCACGGCATCTTTCATGGGCTTTTGAGCCTCCATCACCTTTCCACCCACCTGGACCCGCCCGCCACAGTAGACTAAGCTCATCCCTCGCAATCCGCCATCATGACTATTGCGCGACCCGTCCGAATCCTGATTGTCGTATCAGCGATTGCCTGGTGCTACTTTCTTATCACAATATTTTTCCCATCGTGGTCTCTGCGTGGCCCTGGAGACCGCTACGCCAATTTCGAACGGGACCCCAACCTAGATCGTAAGTCGAGATCCCACCATCATCCCAGGCGACCCCGCGTAGCTAACAATCATGCCTTATAGCAACCGGAGAACCCGAAGGCGTGTTAAGGCGAACAAACGACAACTACGCCCCCGATGCCGAGAACACGGAGCGCATCCCCGCGACGCTGCTGGCGCTCGTGAGGAACAAGGAAGTGGACGAGATGGTGGCCTCAATGCGAGACCTCGAAAGAACATGGAACCACAAGTTCAACTATCCCTGGACTTTTTTCAACGACGAGCCATTCTCTGAAGAGTTCATCCGGAAGACAAGTGCTGCGACCAAGGCCAAGTGCAACTATGGTATGTACCCCACGAGCACGTGCATGTCATTCGAGCACGACTAACAACAGCGACAGAGACCATCCCCAGCCAGCATTGGGACACGCCCTCGTGGATTGACAACCAGCTCTATGAAGAGTCGACCAAGGTGCTCGAGAAGAACGGCGTCCAGTACGCCAACATGATCTCGTACCACAAGATGTGTCGGTGGAACAGCGGTCTCTTCTACCAGCACGAAGCCTTGAAGGACGTTCGCTACTACTGGCGTGTGGAGCCCAACGTTCACTTCTTCTGCGATGTTGACTACGACGTTTTCCGATACATGCACGACAACAACAAGACGTACGGCTTCACCATCAATCTGTACGACGACCCTAAGACGGTCCCCACATTGTGGCCCGAGACTGTCAAGTTCCTCGCCGAGCACCCTGACTACCTTCACGAGAACAACGCCCTCCAGTGGCTGACAGATGACATCAAGCGACCCAATCACAACCTTAAAGCCCAGGGATACTCGACCTGCCACTTCTGGAGCAACTTTGAAGTTGCCGATATGGACTTTTGGCGCAGCAAGCCATACGAAGATTACTTTACCCACCTCGACCGCGCCGGCGGCTTCTTTTACGAGCGATGGGGCGATGCTCCCGTCCACAGCATTGCCTTGGGTCTCTTTGAGGATAAGAGCAAGATCCACTGGTATGTGTCTCCGCGCCCATCAACTTTGGGTTATTTTGATTTCAACATGACTGATCAACAACAGGTTCCGCGATATTGGCTACCAGCATATTCCCTTCTTCAACTGCCCCAACTCAGGAAAGTGCAGGGGCTGCGTCACTGGCCGCCTCACTGATGGCGAAGCCTGGCTTCACCATGAGGATTGCCGTCCCAACTGGTTCAAGTATGCGCACATGAACTAATTGTCACTCGACAAACACCTTGTACCAAGTCATTGCGACAAAAAGCCAGACCTCGATGTATTTGGGTCTCTAAAGCACGACCGACCACGTATTCATGTATAGATTTTCATGTGGACATTCCAGGATCAGGAATAATGGGTGTTCTTTTTTTTTTCTTCCTTTCACCGGCGCTGGGGGATAACGTTATACACAATGCTTGGACTGTTTCTAGATACATTTTGCAGCAGCACAAGACAGGATTGCATGCGATGAACCATTAGATGATGGCAGGTATGAGCAATCTCTTAGGCATTCATCAAATGCCTTTGTTGGTGACCGGCTTGAATTGGATTCAGATATCCTTACAGCTCCCCAAACACTGTGACCACTCCAGATGTTCCGCCTACGCAGAACTGATCGCCCCAGCCGTTTTCCCTCCAGGCCATGCAGCTAATGACATTGTTTCTTGTCTTTTCCTTGCCGTCTCTCCCTATGGCCTTTTTGACCTCGAACCCTTGGGGTCCCCAGGGGACTGCGACTTTGGCTACAAGCCGTCCGCTTAATAGTTCCCAGGCCCATATCCTCCCTTGGCCTGGGGTCGCCGACTCGCCCGTCATCTCGTCGCCTGCAATGACGTACTTTTCCTTTCCTCCTAGTATCGCCTGCACACGAAGCTCCTCGTTCTTCCAGCCCGGGTTCGAATAAGCTCGCAAGCATGTGCCGTTATCGCGATCCATTAGTCGCAGTTTGCTGTCCAAACTCCCGACAAGCATGGCCTTGCCGTCCCGCGTGAGCCCCAGGCTCGTGACGCTCGCGCCGATGACATCCGTGACGCACCGGCCCATGCGAACATCGTAGCTGCGAACCCGGCCGTCTACGCTCCCGGCAACGACCTCGGGCCCGCGCACAGCTATGGAAGTCACAGCATCGCGGGCCTCGTCGAAGACCTGGATGGGCTTGAAACTGTTGCTCTTAGTATCCCACACGCGGACGGTTGTGTCAAAGCCACCACTAAGAATTAGGGAGTCGCCCTCGCCGGCAAAGCTCACGCAGTTGATGCGGGATGAGTGGCCCTGAGCATTGCCGCCAAAGCGACGGGTGGTGACGGCAGTGGCAACGTCCCAGAGGAATGCAGCGCGGTCGCCGCCGCCCGAGACGAAGCGCTCATTGTCGCCGGCCACGGCAAGACTCAAAACTTCGTAGCCGTGGGCGGCATAGGTTTGGATGAGACGACCCTGGGGTACGGGGGGTCTCTGCTTGGGGTTCTCGCCCGGCAAAGAGGTGCTGGGAAAGGGGTTGTACAGGCGGATGGATCGGTCCGCAGAACCGGTCAGAATGTAGGTCCCTGGCGAGGCCGAGTATGCAACGGCATGGACGGGGCCTTACGAGGGAAGGTCAGCAAGGCAAACGAAGAAGGCCAGCGAAGGGAAAGAAAGGATGAACGCCACACCGGAAAACTAGGGGGGAGGGAAGGTAATGATACGATGGTGGTGAGGCAACAAGAGAAGAGAAGCGAGGCTATGTCATGTCATAAAGGGGGGGTGTGAAGGTGAGAGAAGGACTCACCGGTTGCGCCCAGCAAGTGAGCAGAAGGCTCATCGGGAAAACCCATTTCGGGAGGCCTCCTTATCCATTATCTCGTGGCCTCGAATCCCGACCTTGGCAGTGTCGGCCTATGCGCTCGCCAGAGGGCTGGGTTGCGGTGCGGCGAGAGTCCAAGTATAGGTTTGGGGGCAAGGCACAATTTGATGCTCGGCCGTGGAGTGTAGGATTTGCAGGCTGGCTATACTATGTGGCAGGCGCTCCCAGGGAGTAGCTAAGGAACTGTGCACAGGTGCGCATAGTGTGATAGTGCGGTACCTGCTTAGCAGCACATCAGCCAATGAGAGGCAAGTTGACACCCCACAAGGCAACAGGGTACGTACCACCCTTCAACGGCCGGCACCTGGTTTCCCAAAGCAGCCTAGAGCCGGTCGACCTCGCTTCCTTGTAAGTTACTTGGGTACTGCATCGCATTTCGGTTCGACGCTGCGAATTGCAACCCAGTGCAAGAAAGCTGTCAATCGGAACAGGCCGCGGTGCCGGAGCATGTCGATCGGTTTAAGAGCTGGCCCGTGTCTTGTGTCGAATTAAACCAGGTATTTCCTTTTTGCGATAATGGTATACCCTTCTGGTCCTAGACCTGCGCAGGCGGGTGGTGTATTTTTTTGGGCTCCCCCTTCTCCCTCTCTCTTCACTTGCGCCATCTCGCAGCTGTCCATCATCGCGGTGGTCCAAAAGGGCCACTGTAACGTATAGCGGACAATCCGCCTCAATAGCAAATGGCTTCGGCCGCGCGGGAGGCTCCGAGTTGCTATAAATAACCTGCGGCGTGGTTCGAGACTGAATTATTCCGGCCCTTAACACCACCATCCGGGACTCGGTTCGATTTATCCTGTGCCCAGCATCGTGGGCCTGTATCTCGCAACACCATACCCAAAGCTGCTCTTTACACGCACGATTTGCACATGCTACACACCACACGAGCCGCCCTCCACAAACCCAACAAGCCTTTATGCAGCCCTGTCTTCTTCCCAACTGATTAGCCTGGGTGCTCCATCCCTCCATGCCTTCATCCCTCCATCCATCCATCCCCCCATATCCCCATGTCGAGAACCCACCCCCTCCAATGCCACCCCCAGCCCATGCACCATCGTCATCATCAACATGTCACACAACACATGTACACGCACGCACTAACACGCCCACACCCAGGACGATCCCTCAGCGAAGCGGCAAACATTCTGCCTGAATCCCTCCAGTTTTCTGCCCCCCTTCAGCCTATGCGAAGCCAAACCCCCCCTTGCCTCCCCCCGTCTCCCCTGGCGCGACTAGTCTCCAGGCACCTTTTCCAAATCCGCTTACACGCGCATAACGCTCGAGCGCTCCTACAGCCAACCCAACCCCCCGATTGCACTTAGCCGCCTCAAGCAACAGAATCAAGCAAAACACGGCGCTGCCTCTGCCCACGGGGAATGGCCGTTGCATCCCGTCGCCCACGTTTCGCGGGCGCCTCAGAACGGCCGCTCGGCTTTTGAGCCCCCCCTCCCAAACAGTCGAGCCGCCCCGGCCGGGCGTTCTTGTACGGCTATACTACTGCCCGCTACCACTGCTAATGCTGATGCCAACTGATACTACCTGCGGTATCGCACTACTGTACCTGTACCAAAGTGGTGACAGGGGCCGTCCGTGAGGTTGCAATCCCATGTTCTGTAGTCGGGTCTCGCCCGCCGTCACATCTTGATGCCACTCCATGTGCCGGCCCTGGTCCTGGTTCCCCCCATGAAGCCGGCCGCCCCCGAGAGCCTGAACCCCTGCCTCCGCATCCTAATACCAGCCGTCATATGTCATATCAATACTTTCACCCCGTCAAGTCCTCCGAGCTGCATGTACAGTGTAGCTTCTTGTCTCACTAGCAATGTTGGGACTCTGCATCGAGTTCGATTCCACGAAGCGGCGGCATTGAGTAATATTTCCCTAACTACTTTGTCTCAACCCCAACATCCATCCCCGTGCATGACATCGTCACACATCATAATCGAAATTCGTTCAAGCCATTACAAACCAAGACTCCAACACTGGGCGGCTTTGAAGCCCTGCCAACACTCCCCAAGTAGACCCATTACCAAAACTCCGCTCCCGTATAAATAAATAAAAACATGACTGTAGGATAATACAATTGGGGGGGGATACAACAGGACAGGACGTAGCTCATGTACGCCAGAACCCCCCTAAATGGGCCGTGCCATCCGGCCGCCCAATCAACAATGCTCCAGATACCTAGCCCAATGCCATCGCGATGCAACGCCAAAGAATGCAAAAAGCAAAACCCGCATGGGAATATAGGTGTAAAGTAGCACTCGGCTCAAGTGCAGGACGCTCACCTATGCGTCAAGTAAATATTATCCATCTCCTTCAGAAAGATGCCCCCCATTGGGCTATTAATCTGCCATCGGAGACCCTGGTCGTTTCCATGCTCCTCTGTGCCATAAACAAGTCGATAACCTTCGACGGGGCCCGCAGCCTGTGTGCCACGGTCCCGAATTATACGAAGCATTTCCAGGCGTGCGTCGATGGCATCCCGAGCCCCTTGGGACTCTTCCCAGAGAGAGCCCATCGAGTCAACAACACCAAAGACCATCCTGACATCTTCTAGGATATCACTGAGATGAGAAAGTCGCCCACTCGCAGTCAGGACATCCACAGCCTCCATCAACACCATTGCCGCTATCGGTGGGAATGCATCTGGCCCACCTCGGTAGGATCGCAAGACGGCCTTGAAAATGTCGAGGATGTGCGTAGAGTGTTCGTAGCATCGTTGGATATAGAGGGATGTTGCCTGGGGGGACGACTGGTTGCCGGCAACGCTGTGGCGGTTGAGCTTGATCATAACGTGGTTGTAGAGCAAGTGCATAGTTAGGTACAGGTCCATCTCTCCTGCCCTGGCACAGTGTTCCAAGTTCACCGAAGAAAACAAGTATTGGGAAGGTAGTGATCGATACCAATCTTGAATCTGTTTCTTGATTCTGTGCAGCTCGGAATCTGTGTCGAGGAGCGTGATGCGGCGGGCCATTCGATAGATGCGAGAAACTGCAGTGGACCAGATATGCACCATCTCGACGAGGTGAGCGGCAATACCCAGCTCTCTCTCGTTACTGTTCGAGAAGTTCGAGGCGTATGGGTTGAAGATCGGAGAGGGGCTCTCCAGCTCTCGTTCGAAGATGTGGGCATCGGCGGGGAGACGGGTGTAAATGTCTTCTGGGTTAATCATGGCGGGTCGATCTGGGAAGTAGCCGTTGAGGCGCTCCAGCATAAACAAGGACCAGAACGTTCTCCTTCTCGACTCACGGTAACCTGCCTTGCTCATGCCAAAGGGATAAGTCTTCAGATTCGCCTCTGGTGACTCCTCGAGTTCCACGTTGAGCTTCAGTGCCATCATGACGGTCACCGCCCCCGCCAGCATATCAGTTGCCTCGGGCTTGCGGCTCATGGAAACGTAATACAGAGATAGAAGCAGCCTGCACTGGACCAACTGAAGAGTGTCTGCGGTGACCATGCGCTGGGCGTAGTGGGCCACCTGCGCATACTCGTAAGCGATGTTCTTGGGTCCTCCAGACAGAGCCACGCCGACAGCCAGAATGCCGTAAAGGAGCATCAGATCTTCTGGGGATTTTGGCTGGTTGGGGTTGGTGACCCATCCCTGGAAAGAGGCCTCGGGGATGAAGCGCAGAACCCTGGCACCATCGATTTGCCCGAAAAAGTGCGCCAAAACCGTCCGGATAGATTGAAGATCCGAGATGGTCGGATCTGAATTCCATGCCCGGCTCAACACATCATCAGCGATGCGGGGGAGCTCGGCGGGCTCCTGCTGGACAGGGAACTCGGCCCTGGGGGGCTCGGGGGGGATCATCGGGGTTGCTGGCTCTCCCACGGGAATGTAGCTGTCGTATCCTACTCGGAGTCGCTTGTGGGAACCAGCTTCTGGCGACGGCTGGCGCAAGGTGGTTCTTGGTGACACTGGCGAGCTAGCGGTGCTTCCGGGTACTCGCAGGTCGTTCTGCCTCGATGGCCCACTCAACTTGCGCCCATCATCCAACTCTGCAGGAGGTGTAGAGGGAGAAGTATTGTGGCCCCCTCGTGGACTAAAGTCATCTGTTAGTCAAGATCATGGACAGGCGTATGACAAAAGCTACGATACTCACGCATTCTTGAATTTGCAGATCCGTCCAAACTTCTCGCACTGAAGACACCGAGGGTAGTCTGGATCACACTTGATCTTCTTCTCCCGGCAGGTAACGCAGGCGATTGCGAGACGCTTCCTGGGCTTCCCTGCCTTGGTGACTCCCCAGTGGGCGTTTACCGCTTCGCCATCGATAACTGTCTTGCAGTGGCTGCCGTCGTCGTAAAAATAGCACATGCCTTCGCCGGGAACCTCAGCAGCGCGGACGAAGCGTGGCAAGAAGTGAGTTCCAGTCCAGATCTTGGGGCCAAGTCCGTCCTTGGATGGGATACCTTCCGAAGTAACGGTGCTCGTGGGCGTCGGGGGAGGGTTGGGCCTCTGCTCCGGATAACTAGGGGCCGCTCGATCCTTGGATCCGGGGAACTGGAGTCGAAACTGATCTTGTGGCGAGCGGAAGGAGGCGTCTCCGGAGCCTAGCGAATATTCGTGCCGAGTGGTGTCCTGCTGCATGGGCCATTTGGCAGCTGAGGCGTCTGACCGCGAGACGGGACGAGCATGCTCGGCCTCGCGGTATCTGGGCGATTCGGGCCCGGAGAAAGATCTGGGGACGCCATGGGATGGGTTCCGGTCCGAGGATTCAAATTTGTTGTCGTAAGAAGTTCGTGGGTGCGACACAGGAGGAGAGAGAGTCTGCGAGAAGTAAGAATTTGGGTGCTGTCGCTCGCTTGAGGGCGCGTGGGAGCGATCCAAAGGCGAAGTCGAAGAATAGGAAGCCGGGCGGTCCGACACAGGTGAGTGAAGTGGTCGAACAGGAGGCGGGGGCCCAAAGAGGCTGCTCAAGGATGGCAGCTGTTGTCGTGGGGTAGCTTGACCGGCCGAGTTTGGACGGTTGTGGCCACCCTCCACGCTCTGATCCGCGGACATGTCGATTGTCATGGGCTTCTCATGCCTGGGCATGGAAGACGAAGTAAGTGCTGGCGATACCCAGGGCTGGTCGGCAGACTGCGACGAGCTGGAGGAATATGACGAGGCGCCGGGGCTCACCAGCTCCGGAGGGGTATCTGGGAGAACCAAGCGTGGACGATTGTCTAAGACGGGTAGGATCCCCATTGAGAGAGTTACTCGATGTGTCTCGAGCAGCAGCAGCAGAGCATATCTGAAGTTTTAAAACACCGAAGACGATGCGAGGTGGTGAACATCAGCCAGCAATAAAGACCAGTGGGGAGGGGGAAGCAGCTGAATAGATATCCCCTCGGATGGCACTACCGCACGAGCGTCGCTGATGGCCTGGGGGTTGTCTCCGGAGCTTTGCCAAGACAGGCCACAATGAAGGGACGGCGGAATCCCAATGCGGATAGTTGATACCAGGAAGACGCTGGTTAAGAGGAGGGGAGGGGTGTGGTGTGCCAATCTTAACACGACCCAAACTGTCGGGAGGAGTCAGGACGACCAGGGGCGCCAGGGAGGGCGGGGACCAGTTCGCTTACGGCAAGAGTCGACTGGTGTTGCCAGACTTACAGGTGGATCTGGTGCGGAAAAGAAGCAGAGCAGGGCAGAAGGGGAGAACAGGACAGGGCAGGAAGGCGATGTGACGAGGAGGATGGGAAGCTAGTGATATACCATCGCAGAGTGCCAGAATGGGATGGATATGGTTAAAGCGGCAGACGCCTCACCACCCAGCGCAGCCGAACCTGTCAGAGGCGAACAGAACGGGCTGGATTGGCTCTGATTAGATTTGCGAGACGCCGGTCCACGACCTCAGCCAAGCAAGAACAAGCCTACGGCCGCCACGCGAATGCGAGCCCCAGGGCTGGCCGTCCTGAAGTGGTGCCGTCACCCACACGTGTGGTGCGGTACGCATCTGTGGCCTTATTTGCATGGGATGGGATGAGATGGTATGGGCTGGATGACTTGCGGATGCTAGCGCAGGCGCAGAGCGATCCCAAGTCCGAGTCGCTGGCCATCGGCACCAACGGCAGGACGGGTACAAGATGGCGTGGACGCCAACCCAACGGCTCTGGGCCGGGGGACGGTTCACCTCACGCTTCGATGGGGATCCTAGCTGCAGACGCCATGGATGAGACATGGGTAGCCGGGCGCCGGGGGACGGGGCCGGGTGGGCGTGCAGCTCGCCGAAAGCCTGGAGGGCGTGTCGCAGTGGGGGATGGGGGAGTGGGAGTGGGAGTGGGAGTGGGAGTTGTGTGGGAGTGCGGAAGTGGGTGGGAGTGGCAGAGGGGAGTTGCAGCAGTGGTAGTGGCAGTAGCAGCACAGTGACGGCTGATGGATGACGGCCGGTGGTGGGTGGGCGCGGTGGGCGGATCAGCAGTGCACCAAGCCGCGAGCGAGACAAGCAGCTCCGGGAGTGTAGGGTGGAGCAGTAAAAGGGTCAGAGTCAGGTCAGGCTGCCAGGGGGGTCGCTTTGCGTCAGCCAGATCCCTGATCCAGATTAGGGGACGGGAAGCTAGCCATCTCCCAGAGGAGGCGAGGAGCGTCACGGAATATCACTCTACATCCGTGCAAGGTTGCGCTGGGCCTGGGACACTGACCAGTGAGCGCGGGCCAAGTACGGATATACAGCGAGGTTTTCTGGGTATGAAGCGGGAGCCAAATCCAGGCGGGAACTTCCTTATGAAGCGGAGAGAGAGCGCATTGAGCGTGGGTACACTCCGCTCCGGCTCCGTACCCGCAGTCGAGGGAGATCGATCCATCCGCCGTCGAGCTTTTATTAGCATTAGCATGTGTGTGTGTGTGCGTGTGTGCGCGTGCGCGCGCCTGTCTGCCCGTTGTCGCCTACCCATCGCCTGCCCGTTGGGAGACAAGGTCGCAGCCCATGTCGAAACCGGTCAGGACTCGAATGTAGCCCTGCAACTGCCCAACAAGGAACCAAACCATTCACCCGGGCAGTGAGTGCCACTGCTATTCGTCGCGAGCCTAAAATGGACGCATGGGCACCGAAGGATGGGATGGATGGATGCCACCAATCCAAGGCCGGCTGCCCTGCCATCATCGTCTTGGATGGAACCGCGGGCGCCATGCATGTACCGGCAGGCAACAGGGTGGATTGGGGAACCCGGCAGAGTACCGTGCCATCGCTCGATGGCGGGAGTTGGCGCGGGGTTGCACTTCATTCAGATAGATGAAGGACTGGTGCGGTTTGGTAATGGGAATAGACGAAGCAGTGAGTCAATACGAATGGCCAGGAGCAGAAGCCCGTTGCTCGCAGGCAAGGATTCATGGCATTACGGTCCGCCTACCAAAGCGCCGCCACAGGCGAGATTCGGATTGCCCAGTCTTCAAACTAGACATAGCCACGCAACCACGGCACTGGCACGGAGTCGGTAGCTTGGCTAATGAGAAACCAGAGGCACAGAGGTAGCGTAGACGGCAGAGGTATTTCATGGCATTCTGGACCCCTGTCCCAAGGGTGTCGCGCTAAAAAGGGACCATGTCGGCAGGTCGTCCATTCCCCTGGGTTCACTGGACGGCACTGCGGGACCAGCATCGGCTCAGACCAGGCCATTGCCCTTTGAGTAAACGAGAGCCACAGAGCTTTGCCGTGCCCTCGAGACTGGGGATCTCGTATACCGACCAATCAGATGCCCAAATTCTACCTTTTGGCTTGGAAGCTTGATAGGCTGCCAGTTCCGCCAGCAGCCTGGGGTAAGGCGCTAGAAGCCAGGCAGGAAGCCTTCGGGCGTCCATGGCCCTGGCGCTGAGGCGATGCGATGTTTGTTCGTTCGTCTATCCGCACATTCGTCTAACATGACCCATCCGGATTGGATTTGCGACCATTAGGGCGTCCTAATCCACAGGGAGCCAGCCACGGGCTGCGCGGGAATAACAAGAACGGCGGCGACCCAGTTTTGTTCAGGACATTGCGAGAACCCCGACAGCGATTCCCGCGGGTAGTGGAGAAGAGATGAGGTCCAATTCCCAGCGATTTCAGCTGGCCCAGTCCAACGCTCTCCAAAATCCGAATGGTATCCCCGAAGGGTGAGAGGCGGGGCGTCTCGACCAACACAGGACAGGGCTGAACAGGTACTTTGTGCACACTTGCCCTTTTACGTCAAGCTGTCCGTACTGGGATTCACCAGAGAACCCATCGGGGCGGCATGTGTTAATCCCGGCTGCGCGGAACTGCTGGGGGTCGACAGCTACACCGGCGGCCGAGCCCTGCTCGGGGGGGTGGTGCTGTGGTGATTTCCTATATCCCAAATCTGGCGGGCTGCATCGCACTACCGCTGTTGAGGGTGCGGAATGTCGAACTGGCGACACCTTCTGGGACTTGGGGTTGCAAGGATGCCGCTTCGAGGCGGCAAGGATGCTGTCTCTTTTGGCTCGGGGAGACCGCTGTGTAACCTGGCAGCTACCTACTTTGTCACCAGCGAGCGGCTGAAGAGGTCAAGTTGATCTGTATCCAGACACACCCGCGGCTTTGCGGCCGCCGTTTAGGATGCGAGGCGTGGCAGTCAAGCCCATGTCGATCTCCACGCCGGAGCGATTGACTTGTTCACGTATCGCGCAGAACCCACTAAGGAAGCCGTGGGGAGATTTTGCTTTTCTTGCAGTGCCGGCCGCTACCTAAATTGCTAGTCCGTGGAGGCCCACGCGCATGACGTCTTGGCTGGGTGCGGCACATGGGCCTTGAAAGGGAATGGCATGGCACTATCGTCACGCCCGTCACGGCACTCGTATGATCTTTTGCCGCTAGCGTCTACGGGGCGCCTCGCTTTCTCTGAAGCAAACGACAGGGCCACAGTGAGCACCTCGCTTTCCCAGACAATGGCAGTTTGGAGTTGAAGTGCACCAGGAAGTCCTGAGTTGATGCATAGCTCCAAGAGATGAGCTTACGTTGCGCGACATACGGAGGCTAGCTGAGCATCAACCTTTTGGTGGCTTTCGGATACTCCGCGTTGGGTCGTGCTCAAAATTTTTCTCACCTATTGCCACTAGACATGGCTATCGGAGAAAACAAGTGGGAAAAGGAGAGCCCCAAGACCTGCGCGCGCTGAAAGGTGCTGTGTGTGGTGATAGCGTACCAGCTAGGCGGAATTTCTCTTCGGGTACGCATCCCTTGCTGCACAGGGCACCCGGCAATGGTGATTTCATGCTCCATTTTTCTTTTATCCGCACTTCCGTACGAATCGCTTCGTCATGCTTGCGCGGAAGAACTGCTCACGGCGCCGAAGACTGATGGGGGAACATGTCTTGGATATTCGCGAACGCCACCAACGTACAGGAGCCAACTGCATCTGCGGTGACGGGCCGGGGTTGTCAACGATGTTGGGAGCACAAAGTGGTGCGTGTGCCGTTTTTTTCTTTCTTTTTTCTGTTCTCTGCGCGGAGCCTTTCTCTCGGAAGCTTGTCGTTCCAGTGCCTCGCGTGTCCATGTACCTGCCCGACTGGGATTGAGCCAACACTGGTGGGGGGAATGCGAAGTGGGCAATCACCGCCAACAGAACAAATACAAAAATTCCTTCTCGTAACCACCACCCAGGTTTCTGCCAAGCGACTTTGAGTTGGAGGGGACAACACGTGGTGGCGGCTTTCTTGTGTTGCAACGAGTGCTCGGATCTTGGTTTAGGGTCCAACCTATTGTGGGTGCTCCACACACATGAGGGAGAAAAAAAAAACTCTCATATACTATCACGGTGGCAAGTCATGATCTAGAACACGAAAGAGGCATTCTAAACGATGCTGGACGTTGCGCAACCCAAACATCTCTCGGCGCTTCTCGGCACGGCTCCATTGCCGGAGTGTGGGGAGGGGGGAGATTTCTTTCTTCTTTCACGTGATGATCCTATCCTCCATAGCCGACAAAGTTCTCGCTTGGTACGGATCAGTCCCAATAGACATGGTTGTTGTCCCCATGTACCTTGTGAGAGAGGCACAGAAACAGTATTGTGCCTTCTCGGGCGGTTTATACTCGGCTACTAACAGCCAGGTGAGTTGACTGGTCACTGCAGGGGTAGGGGATGACAAGATCGAAATTTAGATTTGGAATGTGGCCCAGATGAGCTGACAAGTCGTCGTCTCAGTCCAGCTGGGCATCCACGCCACGAACGAGTGGAAAATGGGCGCGGCCCGCATGGGGAAACAGCTGAATGCTGAGCTCCCCCGGGAGCGGATCACCAGTCGAAAGAATCATGCGAAGGGGCAAAACTGCCTCGGCATCCCCTCTCATGACTCGAGTGAGGCTGTCCATGTCAACTACCAACCAGTGCTCCTTCGTTCCTCAAACCCCTCTACCCCAGATCCACTGTTATGCCGCCGTTGGGCGGATCTGGCATGACAACTCCAGGTCCTCGACTTCCTGATCCGGCTTCATTTCCGACCCTGGCAAAGAAACATGGACACTAGCAGAGACCCTGGCCTAGGGTCGCTCGGCCGAGTCCCCCAGATGCCACTTCCTTGTCTCCCCTACTCTCGCCTGGCACAACGGCTCCGAAGGCCATAACCATGGCGTTCTGACTGAATGAGCAGATAAACCCCTGGCGTAGCGGACGCTCACGGTTGAGATCAACAGTCAGACCAGATCGACCCACCACGAATATTCGCTCGGTGAGTCGCAAAAGCCTGCTTCAGATCAGGGGCCCGTTGTCAACTTGCCAATGGGCCACCGAGGTGCCCCATCTTCATGGGCCATTTAATTCTTGGCTGACCTGAGCTACCGACAAAATTCGGCTTGCACAGCGAACCAAAGAGGGGCTGCATCGGGTTTTCATCCAAATCGCGCGCGTCTTGCTCAGCTTTAGCGTCACCTCGGTCTTTTCGCTCAATCCAATGGTATATCGGGCATCGGTGAAGCCTGAATGCCGCTGCAGTATCCTCTCCCAAGTTGTGCCAGTGCAGATTGACCGGGTGCTGGAACCGTCCAATGGATGCGAGCGACCGTGTTGCACCACATGCAAATGCCATATACGTCCACCAAGAGCTATAAAACATGACGGCACTGGACGTTTCACAGGGACAGATCCCCCTCCCACACGTACATTAAGTAAGCTTCCTCTAAGCAAGCGCTAAGATAGCGCCGGGATGTTCGGTCCAGCCTAGAACGTGGGCGCAGGGGATAGGGCGTGTGAGATGGCGAAGAAACGGCAGTTCTCAGACACCATGGGGTCAGCCCAGGCTCGGCTGCCGTCCAGTCTTCGAAATCCCCACACCGTTGGGGCTCGTCGGTCCCGACGGGAACGAGCAAAGCATTGTGCTTGACTCGTCGCCCTCACAGCCACACCAATCAGCACCAAGATGTCTCAAGCCAGCCAACAGCAGGAGCACACGGACCGAGTCGCGACATCTACCTACGAATCTCAACAAACAAATCGTCATGTCATGTGTAGTTAGTCCACCAAACCGTCAACGATCTACTCCGCCCGTCTCGGGGTCTCGTTAATCGAGCCAACAAGCGTGACGCATCCCAACATTAAGGGACTGTTGGTCCCAAGCAACATTGCCACCCAAAGGGCTCCGACACACACATGTCTTAGTTGTTGGCTGCACTGTACCATCGCAGCTCGCATGATGGCTGGGGGGGGGGGGGGGGGGGGGGGGGTCGGGACGGCCAGCTGGTAACAAATCAAAAGCAGACATGAACACCAGCCAACGTACCATCAAGTGTCATTTGGCAACACTCCTCCCATACCATTGAGGTACGTTTCCCTGGGTGGCAGGCTGCCGAACAGATTCAATGTCTTAGCCTCTCAGCCTCTGTCTTTGAGCACGTATAAATGTCCGTAAACGGACAGAGTTGGCCGATGGCTGCGGGTACAGCAGGGATTAATTAGATCAAGCCCCCTCCACCCATTGTGTCGAGGCTCGGTATTGCGCTTTGCCAAGCTAACGGGCTGCGGTGTTGCGAACCGTCTAAGCGCCATGCCCCATCGAGTCAGGGCACCAAAACTCCGTCGAGCAGCTTGGGCCCTCTAATTAGATGTTATCTGTGGAAATGTGGTTTTTAGTGAACGCACTGGAAGCCTTCTTCAGAAGGTGGGTTCGCCTGTGGCTGAGCAGTGACATCATGGTGATTAAGCACACCACCGAAGGATTTTCGGGAGTTCGCCTCGACGCTTCGAAACAGGTGCATTGCACCCACGCGTCCGGCCCCGCCCGTTTGAAGGTCTGCCTGTTGGCTCGAGAGCATGCCCGGGGCAATTTCGTTATGCGAAAACAACAAAACAAAACCAGACGGCGAGTTCCTGATTCAGCCATAGACCACTGTCACGGGACGGTCACTCGCCGATTTCCAAAGTCAGCATGGTGAATACGCGTATGTGACCCGTCAAGCTTTTACCAAATGGTAATAATCAATTATTCCCATTTACCTAGATCAAGGTTGAGCAGGGGAGCTGGATCTTCGGAGGTCCGAGCTCCATGACCTGCTTTTACACTGGTGAAATTGGGCGTGGTCTAGTTCGGCAATTGCTGAGTAGTGCAAGCCCGGTGAAAGGGTATTACCGCGGGCGGCAAACGTCGATCTCGCAGCAGACGCTAAGTATTTTGGTGTAAGAAATAACTGAATCTCGGTTATGCGGGGCATGGCATCGGCACTCCAGGACGGCAATGGGAAGAGGGACCCGAGCGTTGCCAGTCAATGCTAGACTGGATGAACGGCATCAACCGCGCGGCTTGCTAATTGTCAATGCAATGCCGAAACCCGCCATGGTCTCAAGAGCACGTCGCATGAAAGTCTCCGAGAACCAGCCCCATTTGCGACATAACACCTGAAGCTTATAGATTGTCTCACGTCACACAAAATACAGCATTCAGGTGACCAAGGCTATTTTTTTTCTCTACCATGTCAATGATACGACAACGGTGAGCACTCCCGAGCCCGAAAGGCGATTCTCATTGGCTTTTAGGTCGCCGGCGACCCTTACAAAACACACACGTACACACACACACACACACAAAGTTTTTTTTTTTCATTTCCAATACTGGAGTCCACTAGGGCTGGTCCATGTTGACCTGCCGATGGACGCCAGCCGTGTAGACGGATTTCCTATTCCGTCAAGCTACTTGGCAGAATTATTGGTTGACGACGAGAATGTCTCCGTCCCAATACTAACCCCACCAAAGCTGAGGGGGTCAGGGTGCGCGCTTCCGGCATGCTTGGCGGGCATTAGAGCCATCAGCTCGGCGAACGAAGTCTAGGGCGTGGATGGAGTTGGACCTGGGGGAATCCACATCCATATTTCAAGAACCACAAGGCCAGACGCCACGAGACTGGCGGTTGTCGCATCATATTCTGGAGGCTTGCCCAGCTTATTGCCGGCCCTGGCTTGCAAATACCGCTCGATCTTGGCTGCCGTAAGCACTACCTACCGGCGGCCCTTTAAGCGCTCCGTTGCCTCCCTGTCCTCGTGGATGACTGGTCGAGGGATGAGGCGGCGTGATCGATATTCCAGATCGGCTGAAAAGCCACTCCAGAACTAGCCAGACCGAGCGCCGTCTCACCAACCAACACACATTCCATGTCCAATACTGGCATTGCCTAACGGTGGACTTCTCTCCATAACACTGGCGCTCAGTACACACAGGCTCTCTGCAAAGAGCACTTGGCGGGGCACTGCTATCCCATTCGTGCCCACTCACGTCCCGAGCCATGCTTCGTCAGCAAAACGGGACCACTGTGGTCTCAGTTGAGGCTCGACGGAGAGTCCACGTGCCAAGAAGGCTTCTCGAAGGATGCCGAGAAAAGACAGAGGGGGGTCTTTCTTATCAGCCGTGTTCAGCCCCTCGTGGCATCCTAGGCATGCAAAAAGCAAGCACGCCGGAATGGAACCCCGGCGCATTTGGAATGGGCGGATACAAAGCACGGGGGTGACATTGCGCTGCATTACTATTCTTAGGCCGGCTCCCACATCCTTTCATGGCTGAATTCTGGGGCACATTTACGGGAGGACACCACCAGATTAAGCAGCTGAAGACGTCACTAAGTCATCTTGAGTCACTCACCCTTGGCATGACAGGCCCAGTCTGGCCAAGTCCACCATCGCTGCACTCGACCTCTGCCGAGCTGCTAGCCTATTTGGTCCATACGTCGTGTAGCTTATCGACAACGGCATCCCATCAAGGTTATCCTCAGCCCATTCGCTCGTGTTGATGGTCAGGGTCTGAACATGGATGAGGGCGTGGACACCGAGGGCGTGGGCTGCAGAGCAGGATGCGCTGTGATTGAAGGGTTAATTCGCAAATACTCCGAGGCGACCTGACATTTCCAACAGCCCAATCGTGGGGGAGCTGGACCTCAATCGGGGAGAAAGCACCGACAATACCGACGGCGCGTCGTGACAGGTCTCCGTTGGGGTGTGGTGACATTAGTGCTGTGCAGGGGGACTCGGAATGAATGCAGGCGGGCGTGGCGTCTCGTCTCACCCAGCGGGACAGTGAAGTTCAGGACATGCCACTCCAACTCTCTTTTGGGGGAAATACACGCAGGTGAGCAAGTTAATTCCCACTTCCAACGCGCAGCTGGAGTTTTGCCTTTGCCCATTTTACCAGATTTGGATCGATCCAGAGCGTTCGACGAGGGCTGCGCAGGGGCTCAACTTTGCCAAGCAACCGCTTACCTATTCCAATGTGCAGTGCCATGCCCAAATTGCCACGTTATTCGGCAAGTGTCTGCAACCCGAACAACTTCGTATACTAATACAGAGCCCTGTCCCCGTGTCCGTCTTAGCATCACCTACGGAACTCCGTACATACGGTGGTCGAGGATGATGGCAGGGGTACGTGGCGAGCCCACCAACCACCTGCCAAATCTGAAGTGAAGCGTCTCACCCTGGGTCATGAAACCAAGGCTGCAATCCCCCAAACGGCTGCGGCGATTGGATCCGCTGCCAATCAAGGTACCGTGATCGACGCCTGTGCCTCTTTGCGTCCTATTTTCAACCGTTTTGCCGGGCTCGCAAAGCATGTGCGAGCTGCATCTTTCCTGGTTCAAGGAAACGGCAGATGGGTCGCTCACTTACCACTCACCCTCCTCGAGTCCCCATGCCACCACGTCCCCGGGGCGATGAAGCAGGCATATGTCCATCTACATCACAGCACAGCACATCGTATACATGTACATGTATTTCCAAACCCCTCTCGCCATGCACAGACCCAGGCCGGCTGAATGCCGACTCGAACCTCCCGATCTTGCTGCAATGGGCAAAAAAGCAAGCAACACAATATATCCCGCGGACGTCATTGCATGAGATCTACGCAAACTAAGATCATGGGCCAGGACCCCCCCCCCCCCCTTCGAGGAGGCCTCGCTCCATCTGCTCTACTTTTTTTTTTCTCTCATTGCCACAATGTCCTACTTCTTTCTAGTGGCCCCCCCCCCTGGTATCTTGGCCGAAGTTCCCCCATGTTCGGCGACCACCACTTTAGGACGGTTCTTCTCCAATTCGCGAAGCCTACCAACCTTATGCTTGTGCGGGCAGCAATCTAGACTGTCGGGGCCGAGAATCTCGCCGCAGAATCCGCCCTAGCCGACCTCCACACGCCGGACAGTTGAATATCCTGTTTCAGGGGCCATCTTGCGCTCCCACCGGAAACCGCCTCGCTCACAGCGGGGGGAAGCAGCAGAAGGAGGGGGCTTGGCCGTTGGTGTTGGTTGTGGAAGAGTTCGCTTCGGTTGGGGTGTGAGGGTCAGCCATACGACTTTGCTGCTGTGCCCCTCGCCAACCTTGTGTCTCCGAGAGCTGCCGGCCTAGGCTGAGCGGCTTGAATTCCGATTGTGCAGGGCTCCGGCATACCGCCGTGAGGCGCCGGCATTGGGGGACGACATGCCGCTTATGTATATTCCCGATGGTTTTTTTTATTGAAAAAAACAAAGTAGATGGGGGTCCATTGTGGACCTTTCGTCTATCTCGATCATGCCAGTATGGGGGTCTGAACCGCGCCTACGTGGCAGCGTTTTGGTCTCGGGGCAAAGTCGTCAGTCGGGTCATCATCATCAGGCGATGAATTTTTCTTCTCTCGTGGAAATACAGGGTAGGTATATGCAGTAGTGCCAACAGAGAGAAACGACTCGGTCCTGAAAGTAGAAAAGTAACGTACCCAAATATTCCAGGGTAGGTGGTCGAGCCAGGGGGCTGCTGTCTCAAGGTGACATGATTCCAGCCTTGGTGATTGATTAGTGATCTGGGCGCGCACTCTGGGAATCAAACGCTGTAACCATCCATTAATTTCGGTTTCGCTGAGACGAGCGATCGCCGTTTCTAGTCGGGCCGGAATCAGTTTGCGCGTGTCCGGCACATCCGCATGCTCGACGCTCTGGTGGGTTGCTTGGCTCCATCCGAGACTGTGGAAAAAATCGAGAACCAGTCAGGAGAGGGTCTTCCCGCTTTGCGTTTCCACCAGACAAATGCCGAACCAGCATTGACCTCAAGAGGGGGGACGTTTTAGGATCCAAGTGATATGTCATCGGGCATTACTTCCCGAGGTATGGAGATGCGGAAAGTGGAGGATACGACGCATCGTGGAAACGTAACATGCCCATGGGGTGGGAACTTCGCGGCCAAAGCGATGTGAGGGGCCAGTGATCGGACATGACTGTGCCAACGAGAGGACGCAGAGAACGAGACCTTCCAAATCGTGCCGTTTGCCGAGGGCGAGGATATGGTGCTGATGGATAAGGCAGGTTACAACCTCACCCACGCCTCTTTGGTCGTTGAGGTTCTCAACACAAAAGGTCTTTCATCCACGCGTCGCCTGCCGATTGCCGATTCCTCTTTTCTCCTACCATGTCTCCACGGCTGACGATGTGATCACTTGGCGGGAAGGATTTGCCGTTTGCCGTTTGCCGCGCGAGCCTTGGGGTTTTTACCCGGCATCATCACTCTTTGATCAAAGGTGCCAGATGTAACCTCTTAACTAAATTTTTTTTACGCGCAATATATTAAAAAAAAATTAGATCAAATCCGAAACAGGCCATACCAGAAGGCAAGCGCATGCATCACGATGAGGTGATTTGCAGAAACTCCTCCGCAACCCAGCTGGCTGGGTTCATGGCGGGCGACACGGGAGCATGTACAATGCCGTCGTACAGGAATATGCGTAAAATGCCCTCTCCCTCGAATCCACGGCACGTAATTTTGAGTTAAGGTTATCTCGTACTCGAGCTCGATAAACGGGGACACCTGCACCGTAAAATGTCTCGCCTCTCCACTCTCCGAATCACGGTTGAAGAGTACACTGCATGACACCCAGTCGGGTTATGGCGACACCTGTGCCACCGAGACATACATTTGGAATCTTAGCAGCGTGTGCGTCCATGTATCGTTGGTCTAGAAGCCTTTCGTTTGTGTCTGATCCAAGTCACCCTGTAGCCTTGGAGCTGGATAGTGTAATGACAGTTGGGCGTCTACAACATATCGTCCGCGACATGTCGTTTCCGCGTAAAAAAAGACCAGTCACGTAATATCAGCATGTACCTGTATACTCACCATTTTCTGATTCCACAGGTCGGCACGCACAACGCACGAGTTTAATAAATGGTACCTCCGGACTGCAAGTAACTTTAAAAAACCCCAGGTGCCATGCAAGGTACCCGACCTTGGTTAAGGAAATGCTCCGCCAGTGCCGGCACATCAGACTTTCCGTCGCCAAGCTCGGAAAACTTGTTTTTTTTTCTGATTATGAAGCGGACTTTTCTGTCCTCACGGCGAATTCGCTAGAACTCCGAGATCGTTCTAACTCAGAGATATGCTTCCGGACTTGCAGGGATACAGGGGAGTGATGGATGCGAGAATGGCCATCATGATTTGCACTACCGGCCGGCATCAGTTTATTGCCGCGTTCACACCGGGTGTTTTTTTTTTTGCTTTGAGGCGGACGGGCGATGATCCGGGTAAGTTCATCGCCCCTGTGTTTTCGTCAGTCCTTATGAGTAAAGAGGGGCAGAAGTTTTCATGTTTTGAGTCTATTTGTTGATGGCCTGGATTCTAATAATTTTCCAGCCTGAAGCCGTGCCAAAGGGTTAACGTAATGTGTGATTTGATGAAATACTTATTTTATTCTATATTGAAACTTGCTTCTGTGGTTTATTGGGTCCATATTACATAGGATAAGATGCATTGGAATGGTTTGTGTAGGAAAACATCGTGGTCACTTGGGACTTGGTTAAGGAATCAGAATAAATATAAGAATTCTCAAGGATGGTAATATAATTAAATATATATAACTCTTCCAACGAGTGATATCACCCCTTGTGGTTTAGTGGCAACACACAAGGCCCAGCATTTGGGCTTCTGCAGACTGAACCGTAGACCGACAAGATGTTGGGGCCTTGGGAACTCATGGGGCAAACTTTGAGATGTTATTCTCCTCTCCAGTTTCTCTTTTGTTTCCTCAATATACAGCATTCTTTATCGAGGAGGGATTATGTGGACTCATATAGCTCCATCCCTCAATATGATCGATATCTGTGACCCTATCTTTTCAGTCACTGCACCCCCACGATTGCATTACCATGATGATACGGCTATGAGATGATTTTGATGTATAGAGTTATTAAAAAAGTTGAAACGCGTATTTGGAGTAAATCAGTTCGATATGGTTGTTCGCGGAACACGATCAAGGATTTTGCAATCCCGTGGTACAATTGCGCTCCCATCAACTATCAACTGCATTTATTTTGGTGTAATTCGTAAAGCTTTTTTATGAGAACATGAACTCAAGAAGGTCGGAATCCGAGGAGCGGGCTACCTAGATATAAACTTTTGAATCCTATGGTATAGCGACTACAATAGTCTCTGAAGCCTATAGGCAAAGTAATAGGAAAACTTGTCAAAGCCTTTTAGAAGAAAGACAGATAACATTGATGCCATTTTTCACAACAGAGATAGTCAACCAGCTCTTATACAATGCCTTCCTTACCCAAGTCAGCCTTTCTTTCCTCATCCAGCAGCAGCAGCAACATATTAACCGCCTCATACCACAAGCTTCAGCACATTTTTATTTATTTATGTCAACCCCAATATTTTATACATATCTACACAACAAGATGGCTGCCGCACAACTCCCAGTGCGCAGCTTTATCCCTTTGAGTGCGGTAAGACTGCACCTAGGTACCCCCCACCTTGTTCACCCAGCCACCAAGCAAAATTCTAAAGGGATAATATAACTTTATATAAATAAAATAACTCCTAAAACCATTAGCATTATGCATGCCGATTAGAAATTATATATTTTCGGTTTAGGGTTTAGTGGTTGACAGTCTACTTTGCTTGGTACCTAAGTCCAGTCTTACCGCACTCAAAGGGATATTTCACAACTTCTCACACAATCAACAAGTTGCTGCAAATTCCTAGCGCATCGGACATCAGGACTTGGATCGTTTCCTTCAGTCAGAGGGGAAAATTACTCCTCTCGGAGAATTATATCAAGCAAAGCTTTCTCTGATACCAAGATATGGTAATAAAACCACGACTCCCCCATCAAGATTCGTGCATTCCAATACACAATCACCATCCCGACTCCGCTCAGAAGCATGAGCATCCAATGATGTGTTATCTACATGGGCGACATGCCTCACAATTCCGAGTCGGTCAATCAATATAGGTATGTCATTGTTATGGCTACTGCTATTGATTGTGATGTTGTTAACATCTGACAAGGTACCGAGAGATGCAGGAAGCCGGCATACAATATACCAGGGCTGATAGGCTGTCCTACAACAAGGAAGCCAGGCAATTGCTCGCCTTGCGCCTAGACCCCCTCTAACAGAGCCAAGATCAAATTGATCTTGTAAGATTACAAGCTGTTAAAGAAACAATATCTTAATGATGACCTAAAATTCATTACGTATCAAGAAAGCTCTTGCGGCCACTCTTGGGTCCAATTTTAGAATGCAATAAAAAGTACTACTGTGAACTGAATCAAAAGAACCTCTGCAATACAATTCAGAATTACTACAGGTATGTCATAGGTATAGCCATTGGTTGTGATGTTACTGACATCTGACCAGGCAGAAAGAAGTACAAGTCGCGAGAATCACCACGTTTACCATCGCACATAAGAAATGGTTCCGCAACGAGCTCAAGACGTTATCCGAAGGCACATATCACTTGATACTGATAACCAAGATCAGATTGACATTGTGGAAATGTCGACTATCGAAGAAAAAAGTCGCAAGGATGGTCTAAAATTCGTCAAAGAACAAGAAACTCCTTTGACTGGATCAATCCCTCCCTGTGTAGTGGCTGGCTTCCCATCCACACCATCATCATTTTCTAGTTGCAAGCGCTCTTCAACACAAAATGAGGCAAATCAGGCTCCCTCTTAACGACAATGGCTGTTT
Source organism: Calonectria honghensis (assembly GCA_013403855.1). Taxonomy (NCBI): domain Eukaryota; kingdom Fungi; phylum Ascomycota; class Sordariomycetes; order Hypocreales; family Nectriaceae; genus Calonectria; species Calonectria honghensis. The sequence goes on along the minus strand of VTGB01000061.1, from coordinate 25,247 downwards.
TTACTGTCCATGAGGAACACTGACCCACGAGACAACCGCATCATGTGGTTGAACAAACTACTTGGGGCATTTAGGGTCATAAGAAAACAATTGAGTCTTTGGTCTGCATCAGACTGGAAGATGACGGAGTTGAAGGGTCATGATGAATGGAAGGTTGGGTAGAGGGTTTTGGTTCGAAAAAGGTCGAGTTGAGACGCTCAAAAATTAACTATTTACCCAAAAATTGACCCATGCTTTCTTCATGTTACTGCATTACACAGAGATCTACCCGGGATAACTTCTCCATGAATCTCATTTCTTCATCGCCATTCAACTCCAAAAATGGTAGCGGGGGTCGCCCAATCAAGGCTGCTTTACTGCATATCTGCATGCGTCTTAAAGGACGAGGAAATCATGAGGATGGGCCAATGGATGGTTGCAAACCAACCTTCTTCACAAATAATTCTGTGCGACATACCCGAAAACTATGTGTCCCCCTGCCGGACGGATTGGAATGATAGTGAAAGCTCAATATCGGCTCTAGGGTAGTATGAACGACCAACCAGAGAAGATGGGACAGGCAAGCACAGAGCAATGCGGAGTTTTTTGAATGGATTACTAAGTCATTGGGATGCTTGAGCAGGATTGGTTTTATGTTCTGTTCCAGTTGGAGAATATTCGTTTTGGGCTTGACTATGGTGTGAGCGATGCAGACGGGTGGGTTCTTATCCTGGTTTTTAAAGGGGCTGCAGATTGGAAAGGGTGGATGTGAGTATGGATAAAAACATCAGTTCAGTGCTGAGCTGCTCGGTGTCAAACACAATACGATTGTGTTGATGATACCGTCCTAAAACCATGTTGTGGCCAAGACAAGCTGGGTCCTGTGACCAATACGGGCCCCGGCGGCGTCAAGAATGAGATTGAGTTTGGCCTCGAGATGCCGAAGTAAGGACGGAGAGATGGCCTGCTGCTGCTAGCGAGCGCCCAGGGGTTTGACTAGAGCCGAAATCTAGCGGCGCGGGATGACATTGTCTTAGATCTGGTCGGCAAATGGCCCGTGGTCACGCGACACCCACGTCGAGAATGACGGCCGTGTCCTCATTTCGACGCGAAATCCGCGTACAAAAGCGAGAGGGCGCCCACCGTCTTCTAATTCGGATCACGCCTTAAATTGGGGTCGCTTGCAAGCGCGCAGCTTATTAGAGCCTGCATGCCTGGCGCTCAAGTGGCTGGCTGGGCCGTGTCTCGCCTTGGACGTCTTTGGCCTCAGACGGAATGTGCAGTGGCCGAGTTTCAGAGGACCATTATCGATGCAGCATGGCGTCACCCGAGGATTCTGCTTAGGCGGGGGGCCTCACCATATTGCTTCGCACCTGGAACGAGCTTGAATGCGGTGCATGCCCTGTTGGATGTGGCTTAAGTAGTTGTTGGCTGGACGTGGGACGGATGAAGCGTCGCGCCCTCCAGATAGACGAGTTGGGGCTAGAGTCAAGATGAAACCCAATTGGCAGTGGCTAAACAATTCGTTGGGCCATGCGGCTTGATATTGAGGAATCCGGCACCAACATTCCAATCCTCTGCGTGCGGATGCAGCATCATCTTTTTGCAAAGGGGGAAGCTAGATAGACCACTTGTGGCAGCTTGTCCAAGGGTGGCTTGGCCGATAGCAATACGAGCTTCCCCCCCTATTAGAGCGAAAACATGTGCAAACCCGAGCATGGCACCCATCTTGGGACCTTGGACCATACTCTGTTGTAGTAAGCGGGCTGGCGGACATGTGGACGCTCCTGGTCATAGTGGATTCCCTTGTAAATGAATTGCGATCGCCTCGCATGTCCAGGACGTTTTGTGAGTGGCTGCGGGCTCTGGGGGGGATATCCCAGGCCCGTGGCCATTGGCCGCTGGCATTGTTCTCGCTGCCGATCTGCCCGCTGGAAACCGACCCCTGCAGAGGAGCTGGAATTAGCATCTGGCGCTGCGACATTGGGTCCCTAGCGATGCGCAACCCCCCAACTCCCCGTGGAAGGGGGGCCACCCACGGACAGAGCCAAAACGCCATGCTCGTAATTTCTTCCAGAAGTACTCCGTGTTGGTCCGCAAATTTAACTTCCATCTCCCTTTCCCTCCGCCTGCATCTCCGACTCCGTTAGCCTTGGCCTCGGCCTCATCTACCGTTCCGTCGAGCGCATTCATTCCTTATCTCTCCCCCTCGTCGACCTTTTACTCCGCGAATGACCCCGTCCTCGCCGTCTCGCCCTCGACCCTTCGTTTTGCTCTTGCGTCTTGGCCGACGATAGCTTCCCGGTCCGGCCGATCCGCCCCCTCCCCTCCGAACCTCGCGATCCCGCCCAAGTCCTCGACAACACCGCCGCCATGAGCTGGCTCACAGAGCTTACGGGCGTGCTGGCGCCCTTCTTCATTGTGCTGTCGCCCATTCTCTCCTACAGCGACCAGATCATTTCCATGCATCGCTCCAAGAGCAGCGCGGGCTTCTCTCTCGACATCCCGCTTATCATGCTCGTCGCATCCTTTTTGAGGTTCGACCCGATCCCTCACCCGCCCTCGGCGAATGCACATTTAGCTGACCTGTGCCTTCGATTGCAGGATCTTTTACTGGCCACACGCTCAATATGATATGAGCTTGCTCGCACAATCGCTGCTTATGGTGATTGTCCAGGTCGTCCTCCTCAAAGTCGCCCTCGACCACCGCCCTTCCCCCTCCTCCAAGGGAGGCGAGCTCCCATTTGCCGGCGCCGACGATGGCGTCCTTGGCTTCCAGCGCCCCTACGGTTTTTGGCAATGGAGATCCCCGAAGCGGTTTGTACCCAATCATGATTCGGTTACTCCGATAGTTGCTTATGGCTGACGTGTATTCTTTCTTTTTCAGATACTGGCAAGCTGTCACCTACTTTGCCGGTGCTCTGCTTATCCTCGAATTCATACTGTCCAGGGTCCCGTCGCTGTACGGCACATACGCCAATACCATTGGCTACATTGGTCTAGCAATTGAGGCAACTCTCCCCATTCCTCAGATCTTGGTTAACTGGCGTGCCAAGTCATCCAAGGGCCTTCGACTATCCGTCCTCGCGTCCTGGATTGGAGGTGATTCCATGAAACTGTTTTGGTTCTTCACGACGTCGACCGAAATTCCTTGGGCGTTTAAGCTTTCTGGTTCGTTCCAGGCATCTTGCGATGCGTTCCTGGGTCTCCAGTACATCATGTACGGCAGCAAGGAGGCGCCGACGGTAGTTAAGGAGCACCCGATGACAGAGTGGTCATCGCACGGCCAGGGCGACGGGCGACGATCTTCGAATTTCAACGACAAGGAGGTAGAGTAGGATCTATCCAGACAATGTAAAAGAGGTGTAACCTTTGGATAAATAGGGTTTGCTCCATGCGCCATATGCCGATGCAAGACACCTAGATGGTGTTAATAATTTGCGGACACGAAGATGAAGTCGCCGAGAAAGGACAGCATACTGGACGCGGCCAAGAGCAGGAGAGCAGCAATCTTATAGACTTGGATATGGGACACGGACACAGGAAATGGGAGAAAACGGCGTTGGAGGTTATCAATATGCTGCGGTCGCAATCGGGGCCGGAACGGACGGGGCCCGGGGATGATGAGGAGGCATGCGTGTTGTTCGGAGTCCGGTTGAGTCCGGGACAGACAACGAAAAGCATGACTATCGACAAGAAGCCGGGTATAGAGCCAAGCCTACACAGCCATGTACATGAGCTGGCTGACTTTGAGCATGACGGCGCATTGAAACGCGCATAGAGATGTATAGACACTACAAATACCAATAATAATGAGACCCTAAGAAAAAATGTTCCTGATTGCTGGGATAGGATGACGATGCCAAGATGCAGATTGCTCCACAATAGAAGCACCTGCACACCGATTTTAAAACAACTGATCCCGAGGGACTGGAACCGTAGTTGGGGGCACAAAGTCTTATCTGGCAAGGAGCCTCAGGAGCTGGCGCAGGATTGGGTGCAGCAGATTGCAACAGTCTGAGACTAGCCACGGCAGAGGTGCGATGGCCGTTAATTTCTGGTAGCGGGGTACTCGCGAGCCGGGATGAATGCAAGCACTTTGGTTCTGGGGAATCCAGAATATGGAAGGGCAGATTTTCTGAAATTGAGGATAAAGCCGAGAATTGGAAAATTTTAAGCAAATTTCTGACATGACTTGATTTTTCGCGCTATTTGACGCATCTGGTGCACATACTTCAAGCATCCATTCTGTCAGTTGCCCTGTTGCTAGGTGGTACCCCCCTATCGAAATCGCACCAACTGTCACCAGCTGTCAGGAGTTGGTTGCCCCCCCAGCCACCCGACTTCTGGCTTCACTCTTCAACCACCCGCACAACCCGTTGCAGCTGTTCGCTCACCCACCACCACCCTCCTTTTTTTCTCCCCCCCTCAACGCCTATACACCTTGTACCTTTTCATCGTCACCACAGCAACCTCTTGTATATCCACTTTGTCTTTATTCAGACCCTCGGACTGCTTGGGGGCAATAGCGTTGCCTATCTTTCCTTGCGGGTTGTCGCTTTCGCCTGAGATTGGGAAACTCTGGAACTAGGAGCGTGGCGATACCCATCTATCCCTCGAATCACACCTTGTCTTTGCGACAAGAGGGTATTGCCTCGTTGCCGAACTAAGACCTAAAGTTCTCTCGCTTCCTAAGGGTTTTCGGTATGTCTTTTTTATATTTGTTTCCCATGCTATTTTGAAACTTGAGCACAGCTAACTCATACCTTTCAACTCAGCAGAGCTCGCGAGGTTCAACTTGGTTGTCGAGCTATCCATTCCATTGTCAATGTGAGTTTGGCCCCCACACTGCAACATCTTTGCTTCTTTTCTTTTTCTTAGCCCTGCACCCACTGGGCGCATCGCTCTCTTGCCTGAGTGAATCACCCCTCTTCTCTACCCTTATTCTGGCTCAGCCTGCTTTTTTCATCCTCCCCATTCCATCCCGTTTTCCTTTCCACCCCAATGCGCCCGAGCAAACGCATCAAACCTTAGGTCTCTACGTTATAGGGGTTTGTTTGCTTCGCTTTCGATGCGCTTCTACATTCTCAACACAAACACGTTACCATTCAATCTTCACTTGTCCACCAAACTGCACATGCCGAGCGTGAATATTTCTTTGTTCAAGCTCCCGCTTTTACACTTCTGCCTCCCTTCTTTCGTTTTCTTTTCGCTCAGTCCTTATAACTTTCGTTGCGGGTTTCTTGGCAGACCAACTGACCGGGTGTCAGAACACTCATCTCATCCAATCTTTCCTGTGTCAACCACATTCGCTTCGCCATTAGGTTAGTGGTCTTGATTCCTTTCTGCATCTGGTTCACAAGCCTTTTTTTGCCTGTACATTATATCTATTACGCCATCTCTTCACCAATCTCTCATGTTTTGTTTCTTCCTCCTGACCACCAATCTTTTTGGTTCATCAGCTAATGTCGGGCCAACTAGACAATCCAATCGACCATCACCGTTATCATGGCTCCCTCCAACACCAAAGCCAACTATAAAACCTACGAGGCCCAAGCCCGTATGGTCAGAGCCATTGTTGCCGCTCATCCTGATGTCAAATGGAACTATAAGGGTAAGCCAGAATCCGTTCATTTTTGTCAATTGCCTTGCTTTTGTTTCCCCTTTCGCACAATGTCACTGGGGAAAATTGCACTTCCACATTCCTTGAATCGAAGTCGAAGATTGACTCTTCGCCCCCAGAGATTGCGGCTTGCTATGGCTCAGACATGACGGAACATGCTCTGAACCATCGCTTCCGTCGCCTGCGTGCCCAAGCTGTCATCATACAAACTGGCCGTACCAAGGGTCTTGATATGAAGGACATGTCGACAGACGAAAACGCCCTTCCCAAGACTCAAGAGGCGATTGAGAAAAATAGTAGGATTCCCTGTTGCTCGCTTCTCTGCTGTTCTTTTCTCCCCCTGAATGAGTCATGTCCAAGTTTGTTATCAAGCTCCACACTAACACTCCGTTGCAGATATTGCCAAGTACTTTGGTCAGTCTACGGCTGATGGGATTCAATTCCAATTCCGCCAAATAAAGAAAGACGCCGAGCAGCTCCGCAAGGTCGAGAACGAGGGTGGGAACGTGGCTAACTGCCTTTCCTTTGGGGCCGGTTCTCTCGGCCCCAGCACTCCGTCCAAACCTACCCCTTTCCGTAACATCGGGAGCCGCTCTGGTGCTACATCAAAGCGTTCTCGCACCGGTACCGCCAAGCCCATCATCAAAGACGAGTCTGATGATGAGGAAGAGGACCTCAATTTCAGCGAGCTCGACGACACCCCCTCGAAGCGGGTCAAGACCACCGGTGGTCGAGGACGTACTCCGTCTCGCCGTGCTGCCTCTCAAGCTAACGTTACTATCGCTGCTGGCGCTCAGGTTGAGAGCAGTGCATCTCCTCCTGAGGACATTCCTACTCCGAGTACCGAGGTGGTGTCTTCCCTGGCGCCTGTCTATGCTGAACCAGCATCGATCTTTGGCAAGGTTGATCACCAACACGCTGCCTACGACAACAAGCCTGCCTCGTACACTGCTGCATCTCCCTTTACCAACAACGGTGTCGACGAATACCTCGGCATGAATGCGGGATTGTATGGCGGTTCCAGGTACAACGAGTTTGACGGCGATGGTGAGATATGATCTACCATGCCATCTTCATGATGTAGCACCTGGATAACCATGTGAGCCTTAATCTTGGCTCGGTCTATTTCGGTTTGTTTTCCATGGCCAGCGTGCCAAAAAGGCCTCATTTATGCACTTGAGACAAAAAAGCAACATTTCCGATTTGTATTGCACACGGCGTTGGGGAGAAATAAAGTCACCATTTGGCTTTTTCTGAATCTTCTCTCTTTTGATTTCGCAGATGGCCATGTCGCTTTCTCAGCTATCGGCATCTGACGAAGGTGGGGGGGCTTGGCTTTCGGGTTTGGTTTGGAATGGCATGGCGCGGTAGGATACGGATACCAGATGTTTTGTGTGTTTTTCTATTTTCTCTTTTCAGTTTTTCTCGAGAAGAAAACGGGAACTTATGAGTACGTAGGCGGCAGGACTCTTGATTCAGCAAGTCTCGTCTTATGTGGCAGTCGGAAGGAACAGAAAATTACAGGCGGTTACCTAGATTAGCTAGATAAGAGACGCACGGAAATATACAGTGTGTATTTGTACCAGCCATCCATGTCCTGTGCAGTAGTGAACAATGCGAGAGTGTGATTTCACGACACGACAGGATGAAACAGACTCAGGATGATGCTTGGTAAGACTGGTCCAAAATAAACTCATTTCATACTGATTGTGGTATCCAAAAAGATGTTTCCTGTTTGTAACAAGCAATTGATATCTGTGCACACGCAACTCTTATTTTTCCTCACGAGGGCCAGCAGCAATGTGCTCATCTCGAGTAATAAGACTACATTTTCCCATCCCCAACACCAGCAACCCAGGCCAAGGGACTTTTCCATGACGCCCTCTCGGGCAAAACCCCCTCCCTCGTCTAATTCGTCAAGACCTTCCAGAGGGCGTCCTTCTCCACAAAGTCGTGGTGAATTAGGTTCACCAGCCAGTACTCGTCCCTGATGCTGCTGAGGAACTTCTCCGAGTCGGAGCCGCGGCCGTAGACCTTGGCCCACTCGCCCCAGATGCCGAATGCCTCCTCGCACCAGGCGCGGAAGCTGACCTCTTCGATGATGGTGGGCGTGATGATTTCCTTTCCGGGGAAGACACCCCAGGTCACGGCGTTGGTGCTGGCACCGCCGGATTCGTCTGCACTTGCGAGCCCGCCGCTTGAGTCGGAGGACTCGAATTCGCCGTGCGCGTTGCCTGCGTAGAAGCACACAGAATCGCGCACCTCGGGGGTCGAGAGCTTGGTCTTGAGTGTCTTCCATTCGCTGGCGGGAATGAAGAACTCGACAAACGACTTTTGGAAGACGAAGCCGTGGGCGGGACCCCAACCAAAGGTCGGGTCGTTGGAGCGCAAGCCGTTGACAGCGGGTTGCGAGGCGACAGTCCACCAGCCCTTGCTGTTGAGCTCGAGGAGGCGTGGCTGGATGGTTGAAGACTCGGCGAGAAGCTCCTCCTCGCTCCAGGGGATGGCGGGGAGTTCGCCTTGGATGTGCTTGATAAAGACGTCGTTGATGTCTTGGCGGCTCTTGGGGTGGCCCCAGAGCTTGACAGCCTGTGTAACGGACATGTGCAAGCTTACACCGTAGCCGTCGATCTCACCATAGGCAGGGGAGCGGGCATCACCGAAACGGCCGTTGGGGAAATCATCCCAAGTGGCCTCACGGCCAAGGACGCCTTCGCCCTCGGAAATGGCGAGAGTGTTGGCGCGGGTGTTGATGGGCTCAGCTGGCACTCCGGCCTCTTGAGCTGTGGCTTCCCATTCGGGACGTGTTATAGATCGATCACCAACAATGACACGGTTATGAGGGTCAGAACCGACAGACGAGTGTCGCCGAGATGCGCGGGATCGAGAATGGCTGCTCACGGGCAAGTTGGCGCTGCCGTTGACCTGAAGGGAGGGGACGTTGACGGAATCATCAACGACGACAATGACCTCTTCATCTTGGGGTGGGTCAGGAATGAGGTTTGTCCTCTCAAGAATAAAAGAAACGGCCTTTTCTAGGTTTAGAGTGTAGAAGTGGAAGCCCTTGGGCCCCGGGTATTTGCTCTTGACCTTCTTGACCTCCTCCACAAGCTCACTGACAATGTCCACACCGACCAACTTGACACGCTCATCGTCACCCTTGACGGCGTGGAGACGAGAAAGAAGATTGTCTGGGATTCTGGCGTGGCTCAGCTTTGTAGTGCGCTTGATCATCTGGAAGCTTTGGATGGGCATCAGGCCTGGGATGATTGGCAAGGTCTTGAAAGCGCCACTGGGATGTGTTCGCAGTTTGTCCTCGAACTCCTCGTAGGCTTTGATATCGAAAAAGAGTTGAGTCATGATGAAGTCGGCGCCGGCCTCGACCTTGTCGACCAGGTAAGGGAGGTCATGGTCAAGGCTCTGGCCGAGGGGGTGACTCTCCTCGGCGTGTCCTTCGGGGTATGCGGCAACACCAATACAAAAGTAGTCACCCTGCGTCTTTCGAATATATTTGACCAAGTCCTTGGCCCAGTGGAAGTCCTGACCGCCGTCATCCTCGGAGTCTTCGGGGTCGCGGTACTCGTCTCTTCTCGGGGGGTCTCCTCGGAGGGCTAGAATATTGCGAATGCCCAGGGCCTTTGCGTCATCCAGGGCCTTATCAATGAGCTTTCGGCTCATGTTGGTGCAAGTCAGGTGCAAGCAAGTTGTGAGGCCGAGCTCGCGCTGGCACAACTCAGCGAGTTCAAGGGACTTTTGGGCAGTGGAACCGCCGGCACCCCAGGTAACGTTGATGAAGAGCGGACGGAGGGCTCGTTCCATGCGGTGCAGACGGTCTCGCAGGTTGGAGAAACCCATTGCCGTCTTTGGCGGGAAGAACTCGAGTGAGAAGTAGGTGCCGTCGGCCGGCAGGGCGGCGATACGGTCAGTAATTTTGTCCATGTTGGACGCCGGGCGGAAGGGAAGCTGCATTTTCGCAACAGAACAGAGGCCCAAGGGCGTCTCAGAGCGCGGGAAGGGCTGTTATAAGAAGGCTGGCCGGTCGGTGGAAGCGGCGGTGGTGACGGATACCGTCGGCGGGGTTCGTGCGTCTCTGGTGGCGCGCGATTGGGCCCAGGTTCAGGAGGAGGATATGCAAGGCGACAGGGTCAGGCAGCGGCAGCGGCAGCGGCAGAGGAAACCCGTGGCGTCAACGGCGTCGCTCGGGTTCGACTACTGAGTCAGGATGCTAAAGTGACGGTCGATGTCGTTGCGCGTGCGCTCATGAGGAGGGGACCACGAGAATGAGTTTTGGTGGCGGGGCATTTTTCCATAGCGGGGTCCGTTCTCGGGTGCACAGTGACGGATTCACCTACCCAGATGGGTATTGTTATGACGGGCGCTGGACTATACGCCATTGAGGAGGAAAATGGTCTCCTGACGATATACGTGTCTAGCATCTATGTAATGGCCTCGTTTGTGGCTGGCTGGCCGAGAGCGGGTGCGCCTTGGGGCTGAGGGTCGCGCGCATCCCGTGTCATGTTCACTTCGTGCTTCCTGGCTGTTGGGTTGCTCCCAAGTAAACGTCCCTGGCCCAAAGTATGACGCACCAGCCGAGGTACCTCCCCTCATGTATCATGCAGGGCCCCCGCCCACCCATTGGATACTGATTGACAAGTACCGGACATGGTCTGAGCTCCCAATTTTCAATCGCTGCCGCTTGTCTTTGGCTCACGCCAGCCTTCCTCCGACTTCATCTGATCTTTGAGCCTCGTCGCATCATGACGAAACAGCCCCAATGCCTTTGCTGAGTACAAGGCTAGTTACCTGCGCCGTCTCCCGGACCGCCATCCCGGGTTTGGCTGCCGCTGCTCGATGCGCAATTCGTCCCCGCCTGACCAGGTCAACGCTGAACAAGCTCCCGACGGTGCTTTCGCAACGATGCTACGCCGTCGACCTTCCAGCCCTCAGCGACAAGTGGCGCAAGCGATGGGAGGAGGCTGAGGCTGCTGGTGAGGCACCCGCGAAGTCGTCTGAAAACCAAGACAGTCACTATGTCATGCCAATGTTTCCTTATCCCTCTGGCACTCTGCACCTGGGCCACCTCCGAGTCTACACCATTGCCGATGTCGTCGCCCGATACCGCAAGTTAAAGGGGGATAATGTTGTTCTCCCTATGGGGTGGGATGCTTTTGGGCTTCCCGCCGAGAATGCTGCCCTTGACAGAGGAATTGCCCCGGAAACTTGGACCAAGAGCAATATTGCCAAGATGAAGGAGCAGCTCAGTGTCATGAACGGAGACTGGAATTGGGATCGTGTAAGTGCCATTCAGTCATGTAAAATGAGTACCAAAGGAACCATGTAGCTGACAATGAACTGCCCAGGAACTGGCGACGTGCGATCCCGAATTCTACAAACACAACCAGAAGCTTTTCCTTATGCTGTACGAGCGAGGTCTTGCGTACCAAGCCGAGGCCGAGGTCAATTATGACCCCGTCGACAAAACCGTCCTTGCGAACGAACAAGTTGATGCCAATGGCTTCTCATGGAGGTCTGGTGCCAAGGTTGAGAAGCGCAAGCTTAAGCAATGGTTCTTCCGCATCTCCGAGTTTAGCAACGACCTTCTTGAGGGTCTTGATGCGCTCGCCAAGGAAAATGCCTGGCCGGAACGAGTCTTGACGCAACAGAGAAACTGGCTTGGAAAATCGTTTGGTGCATCTGTCAAATTTCCCATTTTGGCAATGGGCCACGACATGAAGACGTCCATCGAGGTTTTCACTACTCGTCCTGATACGCTCTTTGGAGTACAGTACATTGCGCTCGCGGCCAGTCATCCCATTGTAGTGGAGATGTCTAAGCGAGACCCCGAACTCCAAGCCTTTATTGACACAATGCCTGGTCTGCCACCGGATTCCAAGGTTGGCTATCTGCTGCCGCAGCTGCGGGCTATCAACCCCCTGGCTTATCACGACGAAACTCCTGCTGCGACCAAGGTGTCTTTACCGGTCTATGTTGCTCCCTATGTACTGGGAGATTACGGCGAGGGTGCTGTTATGGGTGTCCCTGGTCACGACGTTCGCGATCACGGCTTCTGGAAGCACCACCATGCAGATCAACCAATCCGTACTGTTCTGGCTGCCTCGGAAGATGGCGCAACCACGCCTATACCGAATGAAGCTTTTGTGGACCACGGTATAATGACCGAGCACAGCGGCGCTTTTAAGGGGAAGAAATCAGCCGAGGCTGGGAAGATGATTGTTGACATGCTCGAGCCGGCCGAGCTCGCTAAGCCTGTAGAGAAATGGCGCTTGAGAGACTGGCTCATCAGTCGCCAGAGATACTGGGGTACACCTATCCCCATTATCCACTGCGACTCGTGTGGTACTGTCCCGGTGCCCGATGAGCAACTTCCCGTAGAGCTCCCCGAGGTTGATGGCCACTGGACTGAAGGTCGCACCGGCAATCCTTTGGAATTTACGCCGGAGTTCGTCAACACGACATGCCCCAAGTGCAGTGGATCTGCTCGCAGGGACACTGACACTATGGACACCTTTGTCGATTCGAGTTGGTACTACGCCCGTTTCGCCGATCCCCGCAACAAGGAGCTGCCTTTCTCCCCCGAGGCTGGCAAGAATCTTCCTGTTGATACATACATTGGTGGCATCGAACATGCTATTCTCCATCTCCTCTACGCTCGCTTCTTCTATAAGTTCCTCGCCTCGACCCCGCTACTCCCCCAGTACTCTGAGGAGACATCACAGACGGCGGAGCCCTTTAAACGACTTATTACTCAGGGCATGGTCCATGGAAAGACTTTTATTGACCCTTCAAACGGAAAGTTCCTGAAACCAGACGAAGTTGACATCTCGGATCCTGCAAAGCCTCGGGTTGTGTCCTCGGGTGAGCTCGCAACTATTGCTTTCGAGAAGATGTCCAAATCCAAGCACAATGGCGTTGACCCAACTGAGATGATCGCTCGGTATGGCGCTGACGCCACCCGTGCCCACATGATCTTTCAAGCCCCCGTTGCAGACGTTTTGAACTGGGACGAAGGCAAGATTTCTGGTGTTACACGTTGGCTTCAGCGCCTGCATGATCAGGTAACCGCTTTGGCCCAAGAGCCCGAGGCTGGCGACGCCGCGTCTGTCAAAGACTACCTCGTAGCAAAGCATGTGAGGTTTTCGTCCCTGAACCCCAAGGAACTTGCCCAGTGGGACGCCGAGGTTGCCATCTGGAGAGACGTTCAACGCACCATTGCTTCAGTGACAGCTTCGTACGAGGAGATATACTCGCTCAACACGGCTGTCTCGGACCTCATGATTCTCACAAACACAATCATCAGCAACACTGCTGCTAGTGCTTTTGTTAAGCGCGAAGCTGTCGGCACTCTTGTTGCTATGATGGCACCTATGACACCCTCGTATGCTGAAGAATGCTGGTCGCTGCTCCACCCGTCTGACACTTCCGTGTTCCAATCCACCAAGTTCCCAACTCCGGATCCATCTGTCACGGAACTACTCCGACCGCGACATCAGCCTTGCGCTGTCCAAATCAATGGCAAAGTACGTGGGGTTGTAAACATTCCGCCTCCTCCTGCGGGATTGCAAGGCGATGAGCTGCGCGACTGGATGGTGGAGCAGATTTTAGCCACGGAAGAGGGTGCTGCCAAATTCTCGCAGGGCCAGTACAACCTGAAAGCCGCGAAGCGAGCGATTGCTGTACGAGGTGGAAAGACGATCAACTTTGTGCTATGAACAATGTATGCATGCATTTTAGATGTGGGCGGATGGATAAAAGGGCATTGCTGTATGATATGTATTCTAAAAGCAGACTTATGTGAAACGCAAAAAGGAGGAAGGAACTAAAAAAGAACTGGTTATTTTTTGATAGCTGGATTGGGGCAGAGAAAACTATGGGTGTTGGTAGACGATTACGAAGATTGGAAATGCCACAGGGGGCCACAGCATGTGTCCGGTTGAGATAACAGGGTTATCGAAAGGAGGCAATAAAGTCTACGAAGATATTGGTCAATATAACACACCGCTCAAATATCATAGCGCTCTTGAGAATCTATCGGAAAGGGGATTGCCAAATACGTGCATGGCCGGCATAAAGTTCCATACAATCCATGCAAAACGCCACAGGTATGAGTGTTTTCAGATGCGGTGAACAAAGTAACGAAATGCCTAAACAATTATTTTTTTCTTAAATATTACTCCTCGTGGTCTTTTTTTTTTTTTTTTTTGGAATTACCTTTGCCGCGAATAGTCTAATTGGTTTTGGCTCATGTTAATGTTATGCAGCAGCCATGCAGCAGTCACGGTCGGCCGACATTTGACACAGCGGCGCAATCAACAAAAAGGGGGGTCATGAAACTTACAGGACTTGGGCCAGTACAACAAAAACAACAACACACCAGAGTTCTGCCGAAGGAGAAATTGCCACACGCTTGCATGCAGTCGTGGACATTAGCGAGTTGGTTCCCCCACCATGCTACGACCCGGTGGGCTGGGCCGCTGTCGCGGGGTCCCCCCACAGACCGCGGGGGAGAGCTGACAACGGGAGGGGGAGGGGCTTTAGGCTTGTTAAACACGCCACCACCACCATGCTAATTCTTTTTTTTTTTTCAATATATGCGCCCCCCCTAATTCATAGGCTTTATATTACGTGTGGCATGCATGCATGAGCGTGGCTAGCTGAAGAAGAAAAGAAGAAAGCTAAAAGGGGAAAAATCCCTCTGCTACTCATGCAAGTCTGGAGCCAGCTTGACTTCCTTTTTTTTGTTTATTTTTCTAGGGCCGGGCGAAAGTTGGGGAAAGGCAAAAACATGGGGCTGGCCATAAGTCTAGACTGACGTCAAAAGAAAAGAAGCCAGAGGAAGGAAATATAGGGCGAGTAGAAACATGGGTAGTGTTCCATTGCATGCGCCATGCAGCGAGTCTCACATGTGACGGGCGATCTAGAGCGCTTCGGGGGGCTGGCTGGCTGTGTTCAGCTGAGTCTAAGTTTCCAGCCAGCACAATGACGTTGCACAGAACAACATGGTGGTTAGACGAGAGCCAACTCACCCGTTGCTTTTGCCCAGACCGCCAACACCCCTTGCAGTCTCAAACCTGGGGAAGGGACTCAATTGCCTCTTTAGAAATGTCTTATACGTGTTACAACTGATGGGCCCGCGATCTAAGCCCAATGTCTCCAACTACGAGTATCGCACAAGAGCAAGTGATCCATCACATGCAACTCCCAGCACATCAAACGCCCGACAATGCCCCGTCCATCACACGGTCCAACCAGGAGTTGACGCTCGCCAAACGGCAGAGAGTTCCGAAAAGAAGAAATGGCCAGCGCGGTGGCTGTCTTAGTCTATCCTGCGCTCCTCGTCTTCGTCCAGTAGTCTATCGGCTTCTCCAGACTCTCCAAGTTTGGCGCCGCGGTATAGCACAAAGTGTTGGGTAACAAAAATGAGATCGTACATTATGCTAACATTGCCAAGCGCAAACTTGACAGGGTTGCCGGTAATGCCGCTCCAATCGCGTTGGAGGTAGCTGTCAATGCCCTGCTGGGCTACGCTGAGGATGCCACCAGTAAGATCCAGCAGGATCTGTTGGATGCTCCAGCCCTCGGTGCTTTTGTTTCTGTAGTTGACAATAACCTGGGGCGTGTACTTGATAATGGTGATGATCAGCTTAACATATCCGATGGCGTAGACAATATCGAGGGCAACCCAATCGGTCAATGGGTCGCTTCCAGGCCCTGCCACAAGGAAGCAGGTAAAAGCAACTCCAACAATACAGCCGGCGGCGACCCCGAGGATGAAGCGACTGGGACGGCTACCGGCGCTGGGGGCGAATCCCCAAAGGCTCTTGGCGAAGAGGTATTGCGAGGTCACGACGATGGACATGACGACACCGTTGAGCGCAAACATGATGTCGTTGAACTCAACGGTGGGCGAGAGGCCATTGTGACGAGCCGCATACTGGGCGCGAACAAGAGGCGAGTAGTAGAAAGCAACGGTAGAGGCAAAATACGCAGCGAAACCTGTTTGGAGGGAATGCGCCCTCAGTTAGCCATCAGAGTTCACGGCGGGCCAGCGTGAGGGTTGCGAGCCGCTCGTCCCCGACAACGGGGGTGCGATCCATCGGGGGGCCTTGGAAGGACCGGGGGTGTCCCAAAAGAGACCATGATCAGTCAGATCATGCCACCAGTTGGTTGGCCGCGATCCAAGGCAAGGGGTGTGGGATCGTCTGGGCCACTGGGTCTGACGTACCGAGCACGTTGATGAAGGGAAAGTCAACAGTGGTTCCCGACGTGGATTGGCGGCGCCAGTTGAGAATCGACTGGGGGTAGAAGGAGAGACTCCAGGCGAGGAAGTAGACCCAGCCAAACAGCGCCGAGAGGACGTGGAGGAAGCCGTCAATGTTCGCCATGGCCACGCGCGGAGGGACGGGGTTTAACGAGAGACAAGAAGGAGCGTGAGAGAGGGGACTTTGGGGGGATTTAGTTTGGTGAGGGAGATGGTGCAAGATAGCGTGACGTGATAGCCCGTGTCGAATTCGTGTGTGGCTGACGAGTCACGATTGGAAGAAGGCTGCCAAATCGGGAAAGGTACTCTACCATGTTGGGACGGGTGACAAGGCTTGGACACACGGGATGTGGCGCTCATGTGTCCAGAGAATGTCGTACAGGGGTAGGTGCACTGTGGCTGGGGCCATGTGCCTGTTTCGGACTGCATGGCCAATCATGCAGCGCTGATCGATCTTGGGACCAGCATGGGTGAGCTTTTGGTGGGTCTCATCGTGATGCAGTACAGGAGTACATCATGGTTTCGCTTCATTCTCCTGTCATCTCATCTCAAGAGGGAAAACGAAGCATTCATAAGCAAATCTCTGTCCCCCGGAAATTTTGATCGAAGCCTAAATCCCCGGGCGCCGTCACCCGAGACCGATGTTTCAGCTCCGGAATGCTGGCTGGAACTCATCCCCTCTCAACAGCGAGAAAAAGGAAAAGGAAAACCCGGGCTGTGTGGTCACGACGCACTGCACCCAACGGCCCGGTGACCACCGTAATGAGGGGGATTGAGACACGGGATGAGATGGCGTACAGCTGGTAACTAACTGTCCGAATAAAAAAGAAAGAAGTCAGACTAGACCTCTTGAACATCCTTGAATGTGCAAAAGGAATATGGAAGTACTCACTCCAAAGAGACACGGTTTACGAGCTTATGACATCCTACTGATTGGAGGTTAGACTGGTACTTTCCATGTTCCCTTCGCACATTCAAAGAGATACCAACTAACAGTGACACCTCTTGGCGCATGCGCCCGCCGCGGACAACTAAAAAAAAAAGAAGGCTGACACTTCGTAAGTAGTGGGGAGGTGTACTGGGAATAGAAACCGAAATCGCCATTGGCACTGGGAGCCAAGCCCTGACAGCACCAATCTAATTAGCGGGACAGACCGGTCGCCGCCCAAGCGGAAGAAGCTGTCTTGTCGTTTCGTCCACACAGGACGTGCTTTCTTCTTTCTTCTTTGAGCCCCAAATCTCTTTCCGGCTTCCCCTAACGTCGCATCCCTCCTATGCAGCAGCCAAGCAAGATTAACCGACGACAAGAATCCAACACCCCCCCTTCCTCCAAGAAAAACTCAGCTCTCTGACCGCTCGATAGACCGCCAGAAAGGACACGTTCCTCAGTCTGGCCCTGCGCAGACGCATATCCCTAATTATACTCGCCCACGCCGCGTCCTCAAACAGGCCCTTTATTTTAGCGGACGGGAAGTGACCGAAGGGCACTAGAAAACTTCACCTTGGTGGACCCGGCTCTATTTTTCATACCTGGACGCCCCCCTGGACCCTGGCGCTACCCAAGGTGAGCATCCCGAGCATGCAAGCACACGCTCTGCATACAAAAATCATCCAAGCTCCTTGTTAGTTCGGTATCGCATCACAGGGGAACGATGACCACGCCAGTTAACCAACCAAAGGAAAGAGAGATTGAGAAAGTTAAAAAAAAAATCCACGAGAAGAAATAGGAACGAGAAATAGGAACGAGGGGGGCTCTGCTCGCAACGCCCAACGAGCCTCAAGTGGGACCTGCCGGCGGGACCACAGGGACTGGGTCGCCTGCCAGAGTTCTGGAAGGGGCCCAGGCTCATCGGGAAACCTCGGATGACTGTGCTTTTGAGGATTCCTGGTAGTTTTCGTGGTTTGGTGATGGAGGCTCCTCTGTATTAATTGAATCGGAGCAAAAGGGTGGAACCGTCTTCTCTCTGGATGAGTCGCCTTGCAACGCTAAAAACTCTCCGGTGCGATGTGTGTGTTGTTTGGGAGGGCTCTCATGCATATACCGCGTTGTGCCCGAACTATCTCCGCCGTGCAACGCCGCCTTCTGGTGCGATGCGGTTCCCACCCATCATGTCAGGGGCCGCCGATATCACACGCGTCGACTGTGGTCCAAAGATCGACGAGTCCCAGAATAGCCTCATCAGAGAGCTTGTGTCGCATGTTTCGACCCAAAGAGCCCCATTATTGCCACAAGCGAGAGCGGGCTTGAGCCTCCGCCGCCCACCTACACTCGGAGGGGGGCGGCCCATTGACAACAGACAAAGTCATCCGCGAGTCTTTTTGCTCGTCGAGGCCTTTGGACGTCATCTAAAATAATCTACAGCAGTGCCGCGTCCGTTGCCGCCAAGAAGAACTACCGGAAGCTGTTCCTCGGTGACGACGCCGCTCGCCGTCAGCGCCGACTTAGCCTGCCATCGCCGGTGTCCCCGATCGGCTCCCCGGGACCTAGCTTCCCTCAGCTCTTGTTGAGCTTTTGACCTGGATGCCCTCAGGTCCATCATCGGTCGAGGTCCGAAATCAAGAGGCTCACCAGGCGGCTCCACTTTATCGTCGTTCCAAGGATGCGAGGGAACCCATCATAACCCCCCGTCCCTGTTGTTCCTCTTAACGTCCCCCCGGCGGTCGGTCCGGGTGGGCTCGGCACGGTACTTGTCACCTCACTTTTTTCTTGTTTGGCCCTGGTAGCTGCACAAGGCCGGGAAAAAAGTGGACTTGGAAGGGGCTCTGTTCTATTTAATTTTTTCCTCTTTGCTGCTCACCGTCCAGCCTCTGGCGTATTGGCACAGGCCCAGCTTCGAGGGTTTTCTCTTCTAGGCAATTAATGGGGATACTGTCGTCGAGGTGAAAGTCGGGATCCGGCGCCCAGCAAGGCTCCAGAAAAACGTATCACACTCACAACATGATCAGCACATATGGCCCCCATTGTATGCGCACGCCCCTTGTGTTGGGTGGCCACGCCTCTGGCAGCGGTTTATGCCTCTCTGTGTACCTTGCTTCGTCATTATCATTGCCATTATCATTTTTTTTCTTTCGTTGTATCCTTTTGGGTGTACCGTCTTTTACGGCCGCTGCCACCCAGCATGGCCGTCACACGACAACCCACACCGAGTCAGCTTATCTGACGCCGGATAGGCGCTTTAGTTGGCGCTCGTGCAGACCGCTAAAAACCGCGAACCGATGCAGAGACGCCAGCCACGTTCAGCAGTAAGCTGCTGAACTGCTGAAAAGGGAAGGGAGCGTAGATGCTCAGGGCTGGACTTGGACTAGTAGGGAAATCCGATCCTAGCAGGCTTAGGGACGTTGCATTTTCGCCAGTCATCTGTCCAAGCCAGGCTGAGGATTGATCCTGACCTTTTTTTCCTGCTCCCAGCAAAGGACGCCATGGCCATGGCTCCTGCGCGAAGGGTGGGGACCTCTTGTATGTTCCTTGGACGGGAATAGGGGGCGTGCCAGTCTTGATTTGACGGGAGACGAGAAGAGCTACTAGTTATCGAGTGCTGCAACCCCCCAGCAGACACCAAGAAGAGGGAAAACAGAAGCCGGACGGGCACCGACACCGACACCGACAGATTCGAGATTGTGCAGGCCAATCACCAGCAGAGACGCACCCTCTGCCCAAGCCCAGGCGCCTCTTTTCGGGGCGCCAGCCAGCCCTCTGCCCTCTCTGCCCTTTGCGCACGCCCAATTGCGTATCGGTTCGTTTTCTCTGATCTGCCCACCCGACGCACACGCCCCCCATTCAATCCCCACTCCCTCTCATATCTCGAAAGCTTGTTACAACGAGATGCCGTCCCGTCCCGGTGCTGGAAGCTCGTGCTTGACTCGCGCCCCCAGGTGTGTGGTGTGGTGTGGTGTATGCTTGTGCGCCCTCCAAGTGATTCATCGCACACCTTTCGCTGCTTTGCTCCCCTGTCCCTGACATCCCCTGTCCGTTTTTTCCCCTTCTTGTGAGTGTGAGTGCGAGTGTATGAGTCGAAACCTGCGTGGGCGTCTTTCGTATATGAGGCTGGACATGTCCCTTCGGCATCAGTTCTGTCCTTCCTCCCCATCTTGACCATCCATATCTCTTGGCTTTTCTGTCCAATTCCACTCTACTCCACATCATCTTGATCTCAATTGCTCGAGACATACATATATACACAACTATAACACCATTACTCGATTTGTTTGCGCCAACCCTTTCACTGCAAGCAAAGCAACCACCACACACTCTATCTACACACACCTCACCTCACCTACATACAAACGCACACGCACACGCACACACACACACACACACGCACACACACACACATCCACAATGGCTCTCGAAACTTGCTCCCCCTCACCAAATCACAAGACGGGCTTCATGGACCTCCCCGTCGAACTCCGCCTTGAAGTGTACCAGCACCTCTTGCACATCCCGGCCTTTGACAAGTTCGCGCGTCACCCCACACCCGCCGACTTTGTGCACGCCAACTTGCTCCTCGCCAACCGCCAGATCAACGCCGAGGCTACTTCAATGCTCTACAGCGACAACATGTTCGTCGCGCACCCGACCATGCTTGCGTCCTTCCCGCGCCTGCGCGCCCAGTACGGCCCCGTCAAGGAGTCAGTCGTCATCCCCCGCATCCGCCGCTTCCACGTCCAGGTCCGCCTCGACGTCGACCTGCCCTACGACCGCGACACCGTCGCAAAGTCCTTCAGCGGCATCGACGAGCTTGAGATCGACGTTGTCCAGAACATGTACCTCGGCGTCGGCCACCGCAACCTGCACAAGTTCGAGGGCGTCCGCGGCATCAAGAACGTCCACATCACCGGCAGCACCACCGGCTTCGAAGACTATATCCAGTGGCTGGAGGGCGTCATGAAGAGCGCCCCCGGCACAGAGGTCGACGACTTCAAGCCCGCGCAAACTGGCTGGACCGGTCGTTTGGCACAAATCCACACCTAAATGACAATCCGAATGTCTTCCGCGCCTGAATGGGCCTCTCCCTACCGGGCAATTTTGCCCATTTCATTTGATATCCCACATTGATTCGAAAGAATCCATTCTTAACCATTTTATTTATCTGTTTTCTGTTTTTTTTTTTTTGTTTTTTTCCGAGTGCAATACAAACGAAGCACTTCAGAATGGTAACGAGCATGATGAATACTAGATCTATTTCGGGCTACTGGTTTCTTGTTTTTGTTGGGATCTGGGCTTTGACTTTTTTTCTGATTGGGCTTTTCGCTGGCGTTGGAACTAAAGGTCCTTGACACATTCCTGAATGGTTTTAGACCATGCGCAGAGAGAGAAGGGGAGCGTTTGTTTGCTGCCAAGGAGCAGGAAAGAAAGAAAAAGGTTACTGTAAACATGCTGGCGCGCATATGAGATGATACAATTAGTATAGACATATAATCGGAGGGGAAAAGATTATCAAACAAACAAAATACACTTTTATGAGTCTAACACAAGGAGCAAAACCCAAACGGTGTCTTTTTTCTGCTTGTTCTTTTTTTTTCCCGGGAATTGCGGTAAGGGTGCCCAGAATCGGGAATGCCGTGACGATCATCTCGCATGATGTGATGCGGTGGTATGCGATAAGGGGGAGCCCGGCAGAGTACAACCCACACCGATAACCAACATGCAACATTGTGGCGCAGGGAAATGGCGAGCCCGGAAAGAGGCTCAACGATACAAAGCCACACCAAACAACATGATTTACTCGCCACTTTTTTTTTTTTGGTCTGGGAATAAAAAAACTCGTGACATGGACAACACCAAACAAGACAAAAAGTGGACACTGTATATGAGACGCTGGATATAAAAACTGGAACTTTGATTATTGCCGCAATTTCAGTCACTTGTCGATGTTTCGTCTCAATGTCACGGTTTCATTTCAACAAAAATATCATATTCAACAAAGAAAAAGTGCCACATTCTCAGTTATATATGTACACGCACACGCACGTAGCTCTCGTCGTATAGGGACTCTTTAGTCTTCTTTGCTCTCTTTTTTTCTACACAAACAAAAGCAGCGCCATCATGCCCTTTAATGCCCCAGAAACGCCGATTCTGATGCAAGCGCAGCGCGATTCTCGGGTTTTCGGAATGCCGTCCAACATTCACGTTCCGTCCTCCGTGACGCCCTTCCCTTGATCCAATCATTTCTTCTCTTTCTCCTTCTCTCTGGGTTTCCCAATGAAACAAAAGAAATAGAAACACGACAGCTTAGAGTTGAATAAGAAAAGGAAATTGAAAAAAGGAAAGTAATTGCTCAAACAAGATTTTGACGGGGACCAGGCCCAAATTCTTCTTTTTTTTAAAAAAAAAAACAAACCCCCCCCCCGGGTGGTCCAAGTTCCCCGTGCTAGCCGGTGGTTGACCGAGAGGAGCCGGACAATCTACCGGCGGGTGCAGTCCGGGTGGGCTCACTTCACCCCTCAAAAACATGGGATAGCCGAGCAGCTCCCGAAAAATATCATGGAGCCACTTCTTTACTGAGCACCACCACCGCCCATAATCTTGGGCAGCGATCGCCAGCCGTTCTCGTTGGGGAGCTTGATCTTGCCAAAGTCCTCATCGAGGTCCAAAATGACCTTCAGAGCATTGCGGCTTCGGCCGTAGGGGGTGTTGGCCAGGCTGCTCTCTCGCGACTCGGGGATTCTGGAAGGCTCGGGTGTCTTGAGAGGGTTGGGCAGCGCAGTCTGGAGAACCTCGTACGCCGCGAGGGTGAAACCGAACTGAGGAGATGATCGGAAGATACGGGCAGGGCCGCCCTTGAAGAAGGCAGTGAAGCCCTCCTCCTTCCAGATGGTCTTGGCGCAGTGACGCAGACCGTTGTAACTGGCCTCACCCTTTCGGGTCTCGACCTGAAGTCGAGTCTTGATGACATCGCAGGGAGTTGTCAGGTAAGCAGCGGGCATACCAGCAATAGCACCGGCAGTCAAGAGCTGAACGACGCTCAGCTTGTTGGTGGGAGACTCGCCGAAGAAGTCCTTCTTCAGGTGGCTGTATGAAGGGAAGTAGATGGCCGAGAAAGGCACGTCACGGAGCAGACAGGCGGATGCGCCCTTGTACAGACCAACCAGACCCAGGTTTCGCACAATCCACATGGCCGATCGCTTTGGGGCGCCCTCGACCGTCTTGGCAACCTCACCCTGAATCTGCAGTCGAATCTTGACAATCTCGAGAGGGTTGGTGAAGACCTGACTCATTGTTAGCTCTTCTGTCCCGCCGCTCAACGTCATGGAGGTCAATTAAAACTTACAACTTGGCAACCACCAGCGCTACCACCAGCAACCATCTCAGCCCACAGGGGAATGTTGCCCTGCTTATCAGAAAGGATACCACGAGCAAGGTCGTTGACAGTCAGCTTGATGGCCTTCTCAGGGGCGACACCGACCAGCTGGGGCAGGACACCCGAGTAGAGACCACGGAAACCCTCGTTGCGCACAACTTTCTGGAAACAGTCGATTGAGTTCTTGTACAGGCGCTGACCAGGCTGAGCACCTCGCTGGTTCTGGAGACGGGTCTTGACAAGATCGATAGGGTACACCATGAAAGCACCGAAAGCACCAGCAATACTACCGAGGCCAAAGTTGTAGGCTGAGTTGGCAATGCCTAGGAGAACGGAGCCACTGGAAGCCTTGGCCTTGACCTTCTCGGCGGCCTCGTAGATGGGGTTGCGCCATGAAGCATCAAGAACCTTGGCAAAGTCGGACAGGCTCAGGCGGCCTGAGGCCTCGTCAAGGCCAGCAAAGTGGAACAGAACATCAGCCTCCATGGGGGTAAATAGGGAAAAGCGGGTGATGGTGGCGGCCTCGTTAAGAAATTCGGGGCGGGTGATCTTGCCATCCTTGCTCTTGTCAATGGCTCGGCGCAGGATAAGCTCTACGAGGTCCATATCCCGAATGACATTGGTAAAGGCACGGACATTAGCATATGAGACCCTGGTGCTGTTGGAGATGTTGCACAGGGTGTGGAGGTTCTGGAGGATGTGGTCGGACAGCTTGTGCTTGGAAGTCTCTACGATGATGCGCTCAAAGTCCTCGGGGTTGATGAAGCCGTCACCGTCCTTGTCGAACTGCGTGAAGGCCTGTCGGATCCGCTCGCCCTGGAGACCACGCAACATCTGGGTGAACTGGTAGTAGTCAAGGGTGTGGCGGTTCTTCTTGCTACCAATGTAGAGCTTGGCCCACTCAGACTCCCAATCAAACGCAATGCTGTCAGGGCCCTTGTTGAGCTCGTACAGAGTACGGAAATCGTCATACTTGACCTGGCCGGTGCGCTCAACGTCAAAGAGGCGGAAGGCGATCTCGTACTCGGCATCGGGCTTGCTGAGGAGGTTCTCAAAAACACCCCAGTCGGCGAGGCTCACCTTGCCAGTACCCTTGGCGTCGGCAACGCGGAAGAGGATTGAGTATTGCTCACGGGAGATCTTGTGCTAGAAGTGGGGGGAGAAGCTCAAGTTAGTTTGACTTGTGCAACCAGGTGGAAGGGGGGGATATTGAGATCGCAAGAAGCTTTGAGAAGTGTGCAGCTCGGGGAGGGCAGGGCGCGCGAGGTTGACTCACAAAGTCCTCGCCCTTGGGGACGACGGCCTCGACAAACTGGTCGAGGCCAAGGTACGACTCGCCGCTCTCATCCTTGACGGCATGAGCATTGAAGCGAGCCTTGGTCTGGGCAGAGAGCGACACAGGCTCAGAGCTGCCAACGATGGCCTCCTTGGCCACAGCGATCTTGGACATGTTTGTGGTCGAATTCGGAGGGGGCTCGGAGGCGAGGGAATTCGGCGTCGTAGGAGGGGAAGCTTGCAATTGACTGCCGGGACGAGGTGGGCGACCGGCTTAGGTGATTCGAGCAGGAGAGTCGCAATCCGGGAAGCCCAAGAAAAAAAGTCGAGGAGGAACGGAGGGGTGGAGGGGTGAGGGGCGTCGAGTCTCTATAACCAGGGGAGAAAGGAAACACAAGGCGCAGAGAGCGACGAAGGAAAAATACACAAGGGAGACGAGGGCAGCCGAAAGGACGAGGCAAGGCGGGCCACAACACGCGCGCAGGCAGGTGAGCTTAGAGGAAGCAGGGGGTATGGAGGAGGGAAAAGGAACGGGGAGCCCAGAAAAGGGTAGAAATGCGTCAATTGGAAACCCGTGAGTTCGTAAGGTCTGAGGGTCTGGACGTCGACGACATGTGAGGAGCGGCGGAGCGGGCGATGAGCCAGGCCAGATTTTGGCATAAATTTGCTATCGGGTCCGGTGGTTGGCCCGGGGTGGACACCTTGAGAAGGTACCGACTGAGTACTGTACCTCTGCCAGAAGCAGCCACTGTGGGAGTGACTTGCTGTGCGCGCCTCCGGGGGGGGGGGG